>CABEEJ010003925.1:0-27330 GCA_901482245.1 Timema douglasi
AGTGTAAACAACAGCAAGCGTGAGCACGAGGAGGATAATAAAAGCGAATGGTGGAAGGAAAGAAGAGGATGGAGGTATGTTATTAAATTTATCTGGCCACAGGTTGTAAACAGTTGATAATTTCCTAATACATTAAAATAAAGTATTAATAAGGGTTTATCTACAAGAACAAAGAGGTTAGGTAAATTTCAATTTAAGTAAGACTTTAATCACCAATTTTCATAAAAAAAAGGCTGCATTTTTACTACGAATTAAGAACAAAGCACAATGCACTATTCCCGATTAGCTATGCATATAAGCCCACAGAATAAATATAACAATAACCAACATCTGCCCTGAGAGAACAAGAAACACATGTGATAAGTCCTGTCTAGATTAGTTCAAAATCACACATGAACCTGCCTCTCCAAATTGTGACTATGTATTTATAACTAGAGAACCAATTAATCCATTTGGACGAGTTTTTAATAATAAAAATAAAAATAATAAAAATCTAGTTTTTATGCACTTGAACAACAATCTTTCTCTTTAGGGAGTCGTTACTGGTGTTAAAACCTATATCATTATGCCTCCCTCAAGGTTTTTTCTTTCAATTAACAGTTCAAATGTATTTTTTTAAATGCCATATTTATTGTGAGCCTGATGCCTTAGACTTTTAGAGCAGGAGACCAAAGTTGTTTATAAAAATGTTGACTCAGGCAAAGTCTAGCACTTGCAGCTAGTATTGTAATTATAAAAGCATCCATACAAGTCTTTGTTGTAACATATTTTATTCTAATATATTACATAATTTGAACAAATTTTGCAGCCAATATTAGGCAATTAAAAAAAAAGTAAAACATAAAATTATTATACAATAATAATGTGAATATTATCCTTAAAATCAATATATACAAATAACATTATATGTTTCTTATACTTATTGAAACATTTCCACAATGAGTATTATTTTAAATAATCCTTGGGGAAAAACACAGGCGAATTAAGGGAGTCGGTTGAGTTTTGGGATGGAGGAGGGGGGATTGCAGAAACGAAATTTAAGTCCTAATAAGAAAGTACAATATTTTGATTGTTTTAAGAGAAAAGAACAAACAAAAGTTATCTTTTCAGACCTAATTCTGGCTAATTTAATTAAGTTTATTAGACACTCTTTTAAATAAGTTTAGATTCAATAAGATTTAATAACATTTATTAAGGCTTTAAAGTTTATGTTTTAAAAGTTATATTATTTCTTTTCGTTTTAGAAAATCCTTGGGGGTGCCGGGCACCCCCTGGTACCCCCTTAAATCCACCTATGAGGAAAAACATTAATATTAACTTTAATAAATCAATATACAATCAAAATCAAGATATAGTCTTATAAATATTTATTTTGTTTACATTACATGGGAAATATAAAGCTTGAAAATCTACAATAACACTAATTTGAATTTGAATGCATATTGATTTATTTTATTTAAAAACATCAATGCATCTTTTATAATATCTTAACATCTGCCAAGATTTAATAAATGCAGATAATTATATATACATAATAAAAATAACATAATATCATATGCGTATTAAAATCCAATTTATATATATACAAAATTTAAAAATCCAGTAAGATGAGTTCTAGTATTAAATACTTGGATGATAAATACTTGTAATTAATTTATAACAAGCCCTTAAAGAATTTGTGAGATTTAATCAAGATAACTTAAAAAATGATTTAATGAAAATGAAGCACTAGTAAAAGTAAAAGCACCAACACATAATTACAAACACTTCAATATTTCAATGCTTCCATGTCTTCTACCTCAAGAATTAATATAGGCTTATAAAAATATGCTAGAGTTTTTATTTTTGCTTCATTTTTCTACAATTCTATCATATTTAATTAATCACACATTATAATTTGCTTAATGCAATTTATTTCATAAATAAACATTGTTGTATTTGTAATAATATTGTAACATGTAAATTATCTGCAATCTGTTGTAGAGCTAGCAAATTATGTTAATTATACTTTAGGACAAAATTCAATATTAAACAAAACATGTTTTTATTTCTTTTAGTTGTTCATAATAAATTTCAATTTTTGTAGTAGATGGCTTACATAAAGCACAAATATTATTCACTCCAGTTTAATTATATAAAAACAGAGGAAGATATAGTGAACACACGCATACATTATTTCCCAAAGTATTGATACGGCAGTGATTATAAATGAGAAATTAAAAGATTAAGGGTCGGTTGCACAAACATCATATTAATTCATCAATCAAAGTTTGAGTTGACACTAAGTTGATTAGAGATCAAAATATTTAAACAATTAACAATAGATTTGATCAAATAATCAATTAAAACAAACATGGCAACACTGTAAAATGCATGGCGTTTTGAAAATCTGATCGCGAAATTATTTAAATCCATACATAAGGCTAGCTATGGTATATACACTTTGTGTCTCTGGTAGCCTATGCTGCCTGTTATTTATACATAAAGTTAAATTGTTATTTTGAACATGTTCCTTAAGAAAATGATTTAAACAATTTTGAAATGTTATTAATAAATAATATAAACAATAAAATGTATTCTGTGTGAACCTCATCTCGAATTGTATTTCTCTATGAGTAAAGAAATGTCCATTTTTTTTCTCTAGCTGCTTTGGATTTCAACTGATCTTTATAGCCTAAATTAATTGTATAGCTGAAAAGTTTCATAATTGACACTATTATCCTTAAAAATAAGCCATACTTTAAATTAGTATATAAAACACAAACTTTACTTTTATTAATTATTACCCGCCTCGGTGGCGTAGTTGACTAACGCGTTGTCGTGTTGAGCTCTAGTGCGGAGGACGGGGAGATCGAGGTTCGAATCTCGGTTGGGTGAACTGGGGGGGGGGGTTTTCCTAAATGGTTTTCCNGGGTTTCCTAAATGGTTTTCCACTCTCCCACCACGCAAATGCGGGTTCACTTCCTCTAATTCAACTTTCCCAATTCCTAATCCACTAGAGTAATTAGTACTTAAAGCGTATAACCCGAACGGGTTATAAGATGTGGTGCTAATTATTATTATTATTATTATTATTAATTATTTAAATAATGATGCAAAAACTAATTAAGCCATTAAAAGTTTTAGTTTATATTTCCCATAAACAAGATGATCAGAGAATCAAACAGTTGATGGAAGATAATTGTCTGGTTAGCTTGACCAGAGATTTGCTTAACAATCACGTCTTAATTGTTAATGGTGCAAATGAAAATGAGGTTTGAGAGACTGATTTGACGATCAACTTACAATCGATCTCTGACCAAACCATTGATTATTGTTTGTGTAAACGGTCCTAAGTCTTTGTAAAACAAAGAGTTATTAAATATAACCACTTACATTAAACCAATGACACATGAAATTTGTTTTTTTGAATTTGATATTTAATTAATATAATATGTACATACTCCTGAGGAATAGTAGTTAAAAATATGCGTGCTGATTATTTCATTTATTACTAACCATACATAAATATAAACAAATATAAATACCACTCATTCATAAAATTCAATAGTAACATTTCAGCAATGTATTCGTCATGATAAATTTAGTAATTAACAAACAGTAATATGTGACAAATATGACAGTTATGGCAGTAGCATACTAATTGGTGGGGGGTGAGGATGGAGAAGACAAATGAATTGAAAGAAAAGAGGCTTAGGAAATAAACAAATGTCCATTGCGCTTGCAATAAAGCTAACCAAATATACAACATTTTTACTTGCAAGATAAAATTGTAACACTAAAGACAAATTCATTGCTAAACCAACCTTTTTAGTTATAATAATAATAATAAACTTTATTTTGTTAAGTACTTTCCAAAACATGAATGCAAGTACTTAAGGCATCAATAGTCAAATGACTTACAGCACTCACAAACATACTATTTGCCTATGAAGGGTTGTTTAATTCTTCACTGTCCCCTCGCTTATGAAAAATATTCAGGTTCCACCACCACCTTTTTATTCCCCAACCGACAAAATGTCTCCCAGCCTGCGTGGAGGGAAGGTCAATAACATGCTCACTAAGTGAACTATCTTATCTTTCTATTCTAAGTGTCACTAATCCTTTTGGGATGTATGGTGTTTGTCAAATGTACATTTGACCATCCCTTAGAGATTCATGGTGTTACCTAACTATTTTATTATCAAAGGAGTGTGTGGTCATGAACAAAGCGGCAGGAAAACTTGGGGAGGAAAAGGAAGTACGAGAACAGCTACAAGAATGTAATGAGGAAGTGAAAGAGAGGAAAGAAATCTAACATGGCAAAGTGTGAAGTGATGGTAGTGAAAAGGAAGAGGGTTGGGTTAGGCCTAATAAAGCTATAATGTTGGATGGAGTAGAGCTGGTAGTAGAGAGGACTTATTGAGAAGAGGACAGCATGGAGAGTTGTTCTATAGGTGCGTAATGAACCTGGTATAGAGAAGGGAAGTCCTCTTGAAGGAAGTGTTGTACAGGGCGTACTTTGTACCCATTGTCACATATTCAGCAGAAACAATGAATGTAAGAAAGACTAGGAAAGTTGAAGCCATGAAAATGAAGTTTGTGAGGAGCATGTTAACTGTCACGAGGAGAAACAATATTAGGAATGAAGTTATTCGAGAAAGAGTAGAAGAAGTAAACGATATAGTAGAGGAAGCAAGGTAAAAGACCGCAAGGAAGGCCAAGAAAGAGATGGGATGAGAAGATAACAAATTGTTCAAGTGAGAGGAGAAGAATGGAAGAAATTAGAGAAGGAAGAGTTTTGAAAGAAGAGGAAGATGGAGGCATTTTACTAGACTGAACTGGCCACAGGATGGAAACAGTTTAGGATGATGATGAGAGGTGTATGATGCAACTTAGTCATTTTTATTTTATTTTGAGGAAAATACACATTTTAGGCAAGAAAATATATCCTAAATTATATGAAATAAAATCTTCCATGACTAAAGGAGAGATTTGACTGGAGTTCGAAACTGTTTCAAATCCAGAAAGTTAATTTTCTGAGGGTTTGGAAGATGAAGACCAAGATTTTGAACATGAAGTGAACTCATCTACAGATGATGGTTCTGAAGAATCATAAACAGCCTTGACAATTGGCTTGAATTTGAAGAGCAAGAAATCATTTTAAGCAATAAAAACTTTTGAATGTCCTTCCCTTCCGACAAATACTGCCACAAGACCATAAAAAAATGTTCGCAGTAAACGGAAGAAGAAAATATGGCAGAAGATGAAAAGGTGTTAAAATTCGCCAACGAGAAAGTATATGGGAAGGACGGAACCAAATGGAGGTCATGCTCATTCAAAACAAGCTATGCCAATATAATGCCAACCAAAATTTAGTGCATTCAAGATCACAAACACATTGAGCTACTACTGGCCTATGAGCCTGTTGATTGTTTCAGGTTATTTTTCAACAAGGAAATGATTGATATCATTCTAAAATACACAGATTAAGCAGACTTAAAAGGACAATTTTTCTCTCACAAGACGGAGGGGAGTGAAAAAAAGAGAGGGGGATTTTCAAGGGCATGATGACAGAGCAACTAGAAGCTACTTGGCTTTTTAATATTATTCAGGTGCTTCAAAAATAGTCACATTCCAGTAACAACTTTATGTGACAAGGTTGTTTGCGGAGAAGGATATTACGCAACACTTTTCTATGCATGGGTTTAGATTCCCAAGTTCATGCCTGCAATTTTATTTTCGGGAAAAAGGGATATAACAATAGAGAATGATAGGTTCATGCATATATCAGAAATATGAAACATCTGAATTGATAAATGTATTCGGTTACATTCCCAGCGCCTATATAACAGTAGACGAACAACTTGTGGGATTCAAAGGCAGGTGTTTATTCAAGATGTACCCAGCAAACGAAATAAAAATAGCATCAAAATTATCATGGCATGTGACCAATGTTAAATGCCATTCCTTTGGGAAAGGCTGAGCACCAAAAATTGTTCCCAGCGTAATATTTTTTCACAAAAAATTTAGTAGCGTCTATCAGGATCCAACCACATCCCTACCGATAATTGGTTTACTAGCATCCCACTTATTGATGAGCTACTCCAAAATTAAATTAACATGTAATGGTACCATTAAAAAGTACATGCGACAACTTCCTACAGATTTTGTTAATGCGAACTATGATAACAGTGTTCGAAGTCACCATTATTTATCTCCAGAGAAAACTCGACAGCTGTTTCTTACAAACCGAAGAGAAACAAATGTGTGACTTTGATTTCCACAGTTCATGATGACAATATAAACCCCTGTATCAGAAATAATTTTAAATTACAATTCAACCAAAGGTGCTTTTGACTTGCTAAACCAAATGTATCAAATTACAAATTATGACCAAACGACCAAACAGTGGCTTGTTTACATTTTTACATGATTAATATTGTGCGTGTCAATTCTAATACCATGGATCTACATAATTTTTACAAAGTCTAAAGGATTGGAAAACCTCTTTATAGTTGCCTTTTCATTTTGATGTAATCAGAAGAATTGATAGTGCCATGGATGCTTGTGAGTTTGGACAGACCAATTCCTAAAGCACTTGTGGAAAGCATCCATAAATTATAAATGGAATGTGATATGTGCAAAAGTGTGATTTGTAATTTACCCAAATTGTGACAACTATGAGTGAAAATTAGTTAAATTTATTTGTAAACCTAGAGTCCATAGCCACAAAAAAACACTGTCCACAAATTTTGTTTTAAATTACTTCCAAACAAACTTGAAATTTCTCATGCTAAATACAAGAATAAAACCTAATTCTATTGAAATAATGAAAAAAAGGTTGATTTTGTAAATTTGTTTTCACTAATTAGACGTTACATGCCTAAGAGCTGTGTAGTATACAATAATACTAATAATGACCCCTATTACTGTCAGGGATAGTGGAAAATGTTATATAAAGTTTTATTCAATAGTTTGCTGGGCAGTTTAGTTATTGATTCAAAGAAATACATACAAACTAAATAAGGTTGTTCTAATTTGACAAAAATGTAACAATTAACTTATTTCTAAATGAAATAAATGGATAGAAAAATTTAGCATTCCTCTTTGAAAATATTAAATGAACAGTTAGTTCAAAGTGGTTTTCCATATTGTTCACACATAAAATTTGTACATAAGAATGGGGTCTGTTTCATGAATTGACTGATGGAGAGGCAGTTAATAAATGTGCAGTGTAAATGAAAAATATCATGACTTTGATTAAAATATTAGAATAACTTATAACATTAAACAAAAACAGAGATAAAACCTTATAATTTACTGTTATTCTAAGGTTTTGTGATTATTTGGTCCTTTTGGATTACTGATGAGCAAAACTGCACAGTTGACTTGCTGAACATTAAAGGTGTCCAACCCACCAATATTAAAGATTTTGGATATAAAAATTTAAGGGAAAACAAAAGGTGATCTTTGACAAGATGACTTCTCAGTTTAAAAGTTGGATCTAGTGTCATTTATCTAATATATTTAACTAATCTTATAAACTACTGGGCAAAGCCTCCAAAGTTAAAATAATATATATAATAAAATTACAACATTGAGCAATGGCACAGAATTAGGAGCCATACAATAAATGTCAAATTTAAATATTAAAGAAAAGTTGGAAAAAAATTTTTTTTTAGTGAAGTTTAAGCTCATCAGGCTTTGCCTGTACTAGAAAATTATATATATTTATTTGATACAGCTTGAGTTATAGAATATTTTGTGTGCATAATGTATGTTTAATACACAAAGAATATTTAAGAACTATAAAATACATACTCATCAAAAATGAAGTTTAAATTTTATACATAAATAATTAAATATGCTTGTAGCAATACACATGAAGTAAATGTCTTATGTAAAATGCTTATCAACTAAAAAAAATTGCTATCAAGATTTATAAACCTACCAAATCAATGGATATTTAAGGCTAGTATAAAATAAAAAAAAGGGTCTGTTAGCAGTTTAAATAAAAACAAAAGGTATAATTTTTTTGTTTGTATAGTTTTACTGAATAATAATGATTAATATTTTACATGCAATTCATGTTTGTTTAGTATCATGAATATAGATATGTGAAGTTTTTATCTTACTTAAATGTTGTCAATAGAATTTAACATTTTGTTGATAAGTCATTTTGTACTCTCCTAAGGTTTCTGTTGTAAAACTCCTATGTGATTCTCAATAATACCTTTGGTGGAAGAGGTTTTTCGACACACATGACCATCAATGTTTGTGTGCTGTTTGTAATATATATGTTTTGTAGAAGACAGGAAGGTGAATTTTATAACTATATGTATCTCATTTATTGAGTAATTATGAAGAAATACAAATAACAGAAATCAACCCAAATTTGGGTGGTTGAGAGTGAAAAACCATTTAGAAAAAAACCACGCTCAGTAATTCTGGTAAGGATTTGAGTTCCAATATCATCACCAGAAAACTTGACTAGATAAGCTTGACAATTATTCTATATGCCCTCCACGATGGGTAAATTTATATATAAGTAATTGTTTAAATCTTAGTTTACAATATAAATGAAGCAATTAAAATAAATAAAACTAAATTTAAAAAAATAATGAGATGAAATACTAATGCCATTATTCTATTTTTACTTACACTGGTGGTCGCGTGGTCTAGCATGTCACTATCCCGTTAGACTGGATTACATTTATTATTAGCAACGCGTTTTACTACCCATTCGGGTTATACGCACTTACGCTAATGTGTAATGGTAGGGTGATTGGGAGACGAAATGGAGGACCTACAGTTTAACGTGGAATCTGAACCAGGGTGGAGGTCTGGCATTCCCCCCATTCAAAAGATGTCTTGTCAGAGGTGAAGGAAGGGTTTGGTAATCAGATAAATCTGTGCCGGGACCGAGGATTGAACCCCGGCCGCCAGCACAGAAGTCTGACACCTTACCCCTAGACAGCCAGGTCACCCGACAGACTGGATTACAAACTAAACGGGAAATTTGTAATTGAATCCTGGTCCGGGTCATTAAAAGTGATTTTTACCAAGGGATTTTTCACTTCCCTACCTTGCAAGTGCGAGTAAATTTCCTTTCAATTAAACCATCCCCATCCAATTAGTGTAAACATGGGGATAGTCCAAACAAGCAGTTCACATAAAAGCTTATTTTTTAGATACTATTATGTAATTTAATAGGAAACAATAAAAAATCAGTTTTGTATTTTAAGTTTACTAACGTAAAATAAGAAGTTATGTCGTTGGAAATTTCCATTTAATAACTACCATAATCGGTGGTCATATGGTCTAACAAACCACTCTGGTATTAGACTGGATTGATATTAAATTTTATTTATAATAAAGTTTGCACTATTTGATAATTGTTTATATTTATTAATAAAATTACCAAGGGAAAGGTCTATTATAATTTTAGGCCACTTTTAACGTCTATTCCCACGTTAAGCTATGACTTCCACTAACCCTTATGTCACTTTTTTTTAACAAAATATTTAACCTGTTTAAATTAAACATTATGTCCTCTTTGGGATGTTAGAAGCAATTCTAGTGGTCTTGTTCACAGAAAAAGGCACAATTAGAGGAAATTCTTTTGTAATTATCATATAGGCATGTGTGAAAAAATGACAACTCTACAAATTATGTTTTTTTACTTTACACATTAAAAATAGCGCCAAACGGCTGTATTAAATTAAACATTCTATCCTCCTTTCAATATTTAATGTTATACACATTACACATGGCAGCTAGGTGATTTAAAGGCTTTTATTCTAACACAAAACAAAAAATTAAAAGGATAAAATACTGCTAACTTCTACGAACACATTCAATATTAAAACAGTGACAAGCTATACCAGCAATGAAAGAATATGTAACCAATAAAACTACAAATCTTTCTATAATATACTATACAAATTAAAACACTTGGGTGTATATAAATAGAATTACAATTTATACATCCAAATAATGAACAAATGTGGTTATTCTAAATTTGCATTTGTTTGTAACATCTAAAATTAAATAAACAATACAAATTCATAGCAAGCACGTTAAACAAAATAGTTTTATAACAACAATAAACTGTAAGTATGATAAAATAATGTGCAACGACTGAGGAAGACTTGATTGATGTGTTTAAAAGTAAAAAAAAAAGACTATTTAAATTCAATAGCTTTTTTTAATGGTTTTATCGTTTTTAAATTAATCATTTCCTTAGTGTGGCATTTAGTTGAGTAAATGGTTTAGAATGATGTGGATTTATGAATTCTATTTTTGAACATGTCATGTTTGTTTACATTTATTTGAAAAAATAGACTGTTTAAAACTACAACAAAAATTACTTAAAAAAATTACTAATAATACATTTATACATTATAACTATGATAGAAGTTGTAGAGAAATAGAGCAAAAATAAAAGTAACACCACTGAAACATAACTACACACATGCACAATTGAATATTCCAATGCTCTTATAACATCTTCCTCAGGAATTAGTCTGGTAGTCTAATGGTAGCCAAGCCTACTTCCTTAGGAAGATGCAATGTGGGCAGTGAAATAATTGTGTGTAGATATGTCTTAGTGTTTACCCTTTTATACGTGCTCTATTTCTCTACAACTCTATCATAGTTATTTTATTACATATTATATTTTGCATGATGCACTTTATTTTATGTATAATACAATAACAAATTATAATTTCTAATGTGTGTCAAAAGCTTATATCAAAATAACACTGGCAAACACTATGGCATAATCAATTCATTTGTTTGTTCATTCAATAATTGTCATCTAATTCAAATTTAGTGACGTTATATGTACAAATTTGATTTTTTATCTAGAATATAAAACAACAAATAACAACAAAACAGCCCACTAAGACTATTAATGGGTTGCAAGACATGTTTTTAATGTAAGCCAAGCTACACAACACAAACTCTAAAAAAAAGACAGATTAAAAGCAAGTTTAAGACAGATAATATAAACATCGAATCTCCACATAATTAAATTAAGTTGTAGTCATAGTTCAGAACAATTGTTCCAACAATGACTAATGAACAAGCTGAAAAATGCCAATTTAAGTTATTTGTAGTAAAATTTAACGTATTCTCCAAGTGTGATGTAAGGAATCAGAATTAATGGTTTAAATTAGATATTATTAGAACAATACACACCTAAAAATTATTTTTCTAATACATGGTTCTAGAAATTGTATTTCTAGTACAGGGCTCTAGAAATTGTATTTCTAGTACAGGACTCTAGAAATTGTATTTCTAGTACAGGGCTCTAGAAATTGTATTTCTAGTATAGGGATCTAGAAATTGTTCCGACATAGGAAAATAAATGTTAATATTGACTGAACAACAAAACAATGGTGACCAGACCATTGGACTTTAAGAAGAACTTCTCAATGTTTATAGTTTCAATGTCATAGACATGTGTTATATATAATGTGCGATTTGGTTTGGATAAAAAATTAACATTTATTCATCACACATTTGTTGGTGAGTTTGGGATTCTCCCACTAGGGGGAAACACTTTTGTATTTGATTCTTTAAGGTCTTTGTTGGAAGTGGTAGTTTGGGTCAAAGATAAAATGTTTTCTTTATTGAATTGTTTATGGGGTATATACCCACTACTCCCTCCAGTTATGCCTGAGCTCTTGCTAATTAGATTTATGTTGGATGTGGGCTCTGTAAAAGTGACATAGCCCACATTAGATTTAGGCAATTCCTTATCTGTGCCTAGAGTTTCATCTTCAAGATTTGTTAAATCATCTAGCGATTCAGTACCACGAAGTTCATAGCTGGAGTAAGAATCAGCATCATTATCTAGTTCAAAGTTGATGTTTAATCTATCTTCATCTTCTTCAAATAGGAATTTAGATGGACTATTCCTTCTATCTCTTCCTAAATCTGAAGTATTTCCAGACATCACATATTCTTTTGTTGGTGATAACTCTTGAGATGATGGCCTAGACGGAACATTTGTTACATATCCTGTGGGCTGTGATGTGTGGATAGGAGAGACTGGCTGAATTGTGTGCACAGGTTGATGGTGTTGAGGGGACAAGATGGGGGAAGAAATCGTTTTCATTACATTGGACAAACTAACATAACCTTTACTGGCATGTGATTGTTGAAGAGGAGACTTGACATCTTCCAAAGGTCTAGAGGATTCATCAAGTGCTAAACAGCAGTAGCCGTCATCAGTTATATTAGCAGGTATTGCCCCACTCCCCATCTCTTCACTGCTTGGCATGCTTATGTAGCCCGTTGAAGAGGACCCGGTTCCTAGTCCACAACAGCCTTGACCTGATGCATTTACGCCTACTGCCTCCAGATCAGTTAAATTTGGTGTAGATCGAGCTACTGAACCAGAACCATTGGCACTATTTTTACCCATTTTCAAGTATGGGTCCCCACGCAGACTACTAACATTGCGTTGACGTAAAGAAGAAGCTTCCCAACCAGAAGATTCTTCAAAAACACCATCTGGTGAAGGTGGTCTCTGAAAAAGTAAATATTTTTAAAAATTATAATAGATATTTTGTATATGTTAAAAATGTTCAGTCATTAATATAAGAAATGTTAGACAGACTTCCATGAGTGCCTTACCTGAAATAACTGCCAGTTCCTTCCTTATAGAAATTAAGTTTCTAAAGGTATAGTTCTAAATACTGTTATACAGAAAAAGGACCACTTTAAACTGTGTAATTTTAAATATTTTTGTATACATTGGTAGCAATTTTGCTACTCTATTGTCTTGAAAAAAAAAAAGTCAAACTTCCATAAATTCCGGTGGTTTAATCAAACAAAGGACAAATACCAGCCTTGATTTTATTGAATGAAATATTAATTGAAATATACATTTTTAACTTAAATTAATCTTCAAATATATATAAAATACATTTTTATTAGCTAATCTAGGAAATTGATGAATTTAATATTATAATTTAAAGCTTATTATTTATATTTATTAGTAATGGAAATTAATGACATAATCAAAACTTGGGAGACAGAAACAATACTTTTCAATAATTTTAAAGTCGAATGGAAATTAAGGTTTTTATTAAAAATACATTTGGACAGAGATGATAAGAAATGAGTTGTAAATTTGTTTTCATAAATTTTGGTAGTTTAAAAAATTAATATTCATATGTATTTCTATCTGTAAAATACAGCCTTCTTAGTTAATCATTCCTAATAGTTACTATTGGTTAAGTTTGCACCGCATCTGGCTAGCTGTCGGAGCTAGTCACATATTTACACCAATGGGGTAGAGATGAGGACTGTAGAGGGGTAAAGAATAAATGTACATGCATTCCATATAGGTAAAAGGAAACAATTAATGAAAAAAAATTCTTGGGACACCTGACTGGAATTCAAAGCATGACCTGTTAATCACTTGCAAGCTAGACAGGAGGAGCCTGATGCCTTTGTCCATGTGTCCACCAATGTGGGTTGCTAATAACTGTTATAATTAATTAATTTTATTGTATCATTCTGGTAAAAGATTATTATATTTACTGAAACGTAACTGTCCTTGCTTTATTAGATTTACTTTTCAATCAGACTTGTTCCTGCTTCGTACTATGAAGTTTGCTCTTCATCCTTGTTCCCTTTACAAACTATTAGATTAAGGTCCTTTTCACACCGAGACACAAGTGTCCGACATTTGTGTCTTGTCTTAAAATACATTGTTTGAATGGAGATTTTCACACTGGGACACTGCAGTGATTCACATGAGAAAAATTTACAAATTACTTGTAAAATTAATATTATTACTATGCATGTCATTTTAAAAAGAATAAATAGAATTATAAGGCAAACAAACATTGTCAAACTTAAGAGGTGGTAGAATAAATGTTCACAATGAAAATTTCTTCTCACAATGTCTGTAAAGAAAAGCCAGAACTAAAATAAGATACTGGCGAAGCAAGGGAATGCAATTCCAAGAAAAAATTAAAAATAATTAGAACAAGAGATGTATTAAAAGATTAATTTTAAGTACTTAGGATTTTAATCCATAGTACAGGCTAAACATTTAAATACAAACCAGGATTGATAATACATACTTTGTAAAAGATGCCATTTTTATACAAGTTGTCTTGGCTGTGGTAAAGAATGTAAAGTGGCTTAACAAATTGACTAATTAACAATGAGAAACTGGTTTATATCTTGGTTGTATCTAAATATAGATTCCTTCTTTTACAAAAGCAGCTTAGTGCAATTACTACCCTTATATTTGGTACAAGAACAAATGACAATAATGATTTTCAATTTAATTTCAAATTCCTTTATTATAGTGCTGACCAACAACAGCAAAACCTTTAACAGGCTAGCCCTGAAAAATACATAAGATGGTGACAACATATAGAATAAAAACATAGGAAAACACTAGTTATAGCTAACCTCATCAACTTCTGTCCCAGAATCTGATGACATTTGTGTGCCAGAAGTTAAAGACGATGACACACTTGCATGACCAGAAGTGGAGCCACTGCTGTCACCACTTGGGTTGCGTCCATGACGTTCTTCCTTTCTTTGCAAGAGCAACTGATAAACAAATGGTATCAAATTTAATGTATAGTGTTATATAAAAATATGTAAAAAAATTATTCTTCCAGTTTACACAACACAAATAAGAACTTTATTTAAATTACATCAATTTTATTTTAGTTACAAGACTAGTTTAAATGTAAAATTTAATCAAATGGGATATACCTCAAGACAAACTGATAAATAAAGTCTTTGTTGATCATACTCAAAATAGTTATCTATTAATTAAATTCAAAGCTTCATCTTTAAATAGAGACGTATTAAATTTTTGAAGCACCATAACATTGATATGTACATAGCCTGGGAACTTTCATGTTAAGAGCTATTTTATATACCTGAACTATCTATATTCACTTTAAATCCATTACTGTTTCCAGCCTATGGTCTGGGTCAGTTTTATTTTAAGCCATATGTTTTCCCTTACTGGCTTGCTAGGCCTGTCATAGCTTCATATACTTTACAATCTAACTAAAGACTAGAGGCGGTATGCAAGAATGTATAGTAAATGCTTAGTGGACTGATAGTGTGGTCCCGAGCACATTATCTCTCCACCTTTAAACCTATGATGGCACAAGCAAGCCCACACTAGTGTCAACTAAGCATCCACTTAGTCAAGTCCTTGCATATGGCCATGGGACAGGTACATCATCCAGTCCCAGGCCATCAATTTAACACTATGAAAGGGTAAGCCCGCATTTTACCAATGAAAAATTTTCGGCCATGGCAGGAATAGAACTCGGGACCCTTAGCTCAGTAGAGAGACATGCTATCGACTGAGCTATATTCAATTATGAGTTATTTTACATCCTTGAGCTATCTATGTTCTATACTTGGGCTATCTAGCTATGTTATATTATGAGCTATTTTCTATACCAAAGTTATCCAGATTAATCATATCCCAAGAGTATTTTTTTAGTATTTAATTAACGAGTATGAATATATGCTAGAAGTGTACATGCTTTAGCCAACATTCCCACATCTTATTGTGTATTAAATATGCTGCCATTTATACCATTTGCATGTATTTAAATAAACTATCAAAAGGTTTGAGAAAACACAGGTCATGTACCTTTTATAGAATCATATTCAACTTGTGATTGACAGCTGTGTTTGCTACTAGCTTGAAAAAGATATATATTCACTCCACAAAAAACCATTTTAAGCCTTAAATCAATGAGAGTAATAATCCGAATTATGAAATACACCAGGATGGATTAGTGGTTGAAAATATTAGAGAGTTAAGTTAAGTCTAATGGTGGAGAACTGTTTGTTCTTAATGAAGATGCAAGCAATTAACCATTATTTAAGATGGACATTACAGCGTGCAACACACAAAAACGAAAATGTGTTATTTTTCTATCATCAACATGGTTTATGCTAAATAAATGCCCATCGTGTAAGTTTAAAACAGGATGGGTATACACTGTTGTGTATACTATTGTTACATTACTTAATGTATTTTTGGCTTTGTCAACTTATATAATTAAGTACATTTCAACTCATTTGTGAGTTTGACGATCAGAAATTAGATGAGTAAAATAATGTTGTAAGTTATAGAAAAAAGCTCACTTCTTCATCAGCTGATGTATTGGATGGTTTGGTCGGAATGCTGCGTTCACTGCCATCACTATCTTCCATTGTCCAATGTAAGCTATTAAATGAATGGTCCTTTTCTTTTTCCTACAATGTGATAATGGTAATGAAGTTATGATCAAAAAGATTTTTAAAACATTAAGGTAACAACCAATAAAAAACACTATTTTTATAAGTTATGACTAGGTTAAAGAACTATGAGAAGTGACCCATTTATTTCTTATATGTTTGGTCAAAAAATGTTCATATTTGGATAAAAGTCACTTATGGAAATAAATATATTCTGTATTATTGAAATTAAAGTTTAATAGTTAAAAGATTAGCGTTCCAAAATGGTTTCCCAAATAAACATATTGTGATGGTTACTGTCCAGAAGTATTGCAAAACATTCCTTCCGCCATATAATGTGGTCTTGTTGCATACAGGCAACTTGAATTAATAAAGGATGGCAAAACTATGTTTTATTTTAGCCAATAGTTCAGTCCGTTTTAGCCATGAGTAGATATATTATTATAGACATTAAAAATGGTGTGTGTTGGCAATTAGTATAATATTATGTCAATAGTCAAAAGCCAAGGGTTTAAGAATGACTACTATTTGTGTGTAGAATGATAACTTGAAAATAAAGTTGAAGTGTGTTTTGAAGCTTATTATTGTGGCAAATGTTTACTAACGGCTGAACAGTTCACTCAGATTTTAAGGAAAACAATGTATGTGAAATATAAGCTGTTAGGAGTGTGTGAATTTTCTCAATGTTTCATACGCCTGAAAATTAATCAGTACTAAATAGCTAATTGCTTGAACAAATTTGAGATTTGTGTCAATTTGTACCAATATGTTATCATTATTGTTTGTAAATTAAATACGCTGTTTTCAGGAAAATTTATATTAATTTTTCAGCTAATTAAAGATGAGGAATTGTGACACAATTATTATTTCTATGACTCTTTCATACAAACCTCTCTCCACTCACAAAAATATTTAAGCAACATTTTAATCTTGAACATTGTGTGTGTGTGTGTGTGTGTGTGTGTGTGTGTGTGTGTGTGTGTGTGTGCGCGCGCGCGGGCCATATATATATATATATATAGACCATACATACACAACACATTTAGGCGAGGTGGTTGGCACAATTTATCAGTATATGAGGACACACTTATTGTCAGATCTAAATCAATCACATCAAGGCATATAAACTTCCACTCAATTGGAATTTTAACCTAAAGCTTATCCAGCATAGGAGTGGTGGTAGCTAACAGCTAGCAAATATTAGCTTTTTTTCTTTTATGCATCCAAATACCCCAGCGGTAGAGAACCTTTTGACAATGTAAGGCCACATGTAATTCCACGGATTCCTCATAAGGTTGCACACCTCAGGTACAGTAAACTTTGCCAAAATTATAAAGAGGAGACCATACTACCTAGCTAGTATCACACCACACTTATGTGTGACAATTTCCTAACCCTTGGCTACCTGCGAGGGGTTGTGAGGTCTAAAATCTCTTCCCAGATCGCTAGAGACCTCCAATTAGTTTCTATTGAGGTTCTGATATCTAAATCATTTCAAGGCTCGAGAGGTGAAAGCCTGGTTTTATACTTTAGAATGGGAAAAATTAAAAAGGTTGATTTTAGATCAAGTATTATTAAAAAAATACAAAGTTTGGATATGGAAAAAAATAGAGAATTTAATAAAAGAAAAGTTGACTTTTAGAAATAGTGATAACTATTTAATTACTAGATTGAACTCCTACATTAGCAACACAGGTGATAAACTAAATTGAGGTTTTTGAATCAAGCCCATGTTGTGCCGAAGGCTTGTATTGGTCTATTATGACAAGTTAATATGATAATGCACAAACCATGGATCAATAGGTAATCAATTAGAGTGATCAACTTGTTTAACATAATGGTTTAAAATAACGATTTTTTATTTTAATTAGTAAAAATATATGCCGTTTGAGAGTGATAAATTTAGAAATGAAAAGATAAATAATTATTGACCAAATATGCAAAAGTCTGCAGGTTCCCCATCCCTGCACCAAGCCAAATAATATGCCAGATCATAAGTTGAGCAGCTGTCAATTTTGGCAGAAAAACTTCCTCAACAAAATATTTATAATATATTATTTTTATAATTTATATACAATTATTAAATTTTGGTTAAGAAAATAATCATTTAGAATTTATTTTCTTTTGGAAGTATGTAATTCACTTGAAAATTATTTTAATACGAAAGCTAGAAGAAGGTTGCCTTTACTTAAAAAACAAAGATGGCGAAAAATAAGCTGGGGGTTGATGACATGCACTCGTGTTTACAAAAATTAAACTTTATCTTTTGACACTAATATTTTATATGGCTTTTCCTTGTTTTTAAAAACCATTTAATAATGTTATACACTTTTGTGTACAGTTATAAGAATATAGAACCAATACAATACTTTTTGATTAATAATTTATTACACTTTCTCATATTACCACAACAGCAATACAAACAAACATATTATTTTTAGTAATAATTTTTGTTCTTTAAATTACTCTACTCTAGCAGAAGACTCGACTGTCGATGATGGGGAGATCCAGGTTCAGATTTTGGTCAGTGTATTTAGGTTATTTTTTCCAAAATAGTTTTCCACTCTCCCTCCACATAAATGCGGGTACACTTCAGATAAATATAACTGTCCTCATCCCTGAAACCATTGGCATAACTAGTACATAAGTGTATAACCAGAATAGGTACAGTAGCCCCATAGCTTCTTTGGTGCTGACTGACAGCCAACATTTAGGTATATACCTAAATTTTGACTCTTAGAAGTGACAGCTGTTAAACACATATTTTTGCAGATCATATGGTTCGACGTAGGGATACATAATTTGGTCTGGTAACTTTTCAAAGCCATCATCTGTCAGCTGTGAGCTGTCAGTCAGCACCAAAGAAGTCATAGGGCTACTGTAGTAAGACGCAGTGCTAAAAAAAACTTTTCCTGTGTTTGGCCTTTGAATACATTTGTAAGGATCCAGAATTAGATCAATTTATTAAAAACGGTTTCTGTGGTAATTCCTTGTGTGAATAATTTTCTTTGGTTTCATCAACGCTTGGAAATATACTTCTAATCAACTAGCCTACATATAGCATAGGAATGATAAATTTGGCAGTTAAAATTCTCTTTCAGAAAACAAGACTTTACAAAAGTAATGTTTCAAAATTATATATCCCTAGGCTATCTCTACTATCTCAAAAAGGAAAGCCTCTTTTCACTACATGAGGTAATTGTATTATGTTTGGAAGAGGGTACAGGAAAGGTGGATAGGGTAGTAAGTGTTTCAAAGTGATTACATAAATAGCACTCTTTAATTTTATTAAAATATGTGCTAGAGAGGTACACCTAGACATGGGAATTAAACATGGAACTTTTGGATAAATGCAAAAATGAATGCTCTTTCTAGGCTTAGAGTTTTGTCATTTTCATCAAACTATTCTAATCGTGTTTGTGAATGGTACATATTCCTTATATAGAAAAATTAAAATTATTATTTACAAGCACCCCTAAGTATTTTTGTTTAATTATGTTCATAAAACATGTTTAAATTATATGTAAATATTGTTCAAAGTGATTCATAAGTTTTGAAATGAAGAAAATTGTAAATATTTACCCAATTCTTAGTAAGAACCAACAGATCGTTAGGCCTAATGACGTTATTCAAGTGGAGTTGCCACATTTAACACTCTGGCTTGTAACTTAAGACAGCCATAGCTGAGTGCATGCCCACCACCGGATGGATATAAATTACATAAACCAATCTTCAGATTGTTGACTTAAGAAGGTTGACATTATAACATAGTGACTTTCATCCAATGTTTGCAATAAGAAGCCTATACTTTCAGTTACCACCACTCATATAATGGAAAAACTGTACAAGGTAATCAAAGGTTAAAGGACAACAATTAAATATATGCTTTAGCAAAATAATTACCGAAATGGATTTTAACCCCTCAGGTAATATAATCTCGACAACACGCATTTTCTCGAACCGATTCCAAGACCTAAAACAAACAAAATAGAAAAATGTGATGACTTTTTTTTTTCAAACATATTAAAAATAATATAAAGCACACTTTTAACTCCAATAGTTAGAATGGGTGTTCTAGTTCATAAATTATGGGAATGGAAAGATTTACCTAAGCAAATTCTATAATTGAGAAGATAGTTTTGGAATGGGTGGGGCTTAATAGCCTTGAAAAAAGACGATGAAAACGAAATTTTTAATAAAGGCAGGATTTAAACGTAATTTTAGAAAATCAAAATTGTGGTTTATCAAAAGCTCGAGAATTATTTCTAATGGAATTGTTCAGTTATTATATTCATTCAATGATGATTTATATATGCATGATTATAATTTGGCATCATATATTACCAGAATTAATAAACTTACTAATTCAACAGGCGAGAAACTCAGTTATATGGAGAAAAAAAATTCTTTTTTAACTAAATAACAATGAAATAGTTCAGTTTTAAAGATATGAAAGTCATCAAAAAGAAAGACTCCACGTCGAGTTAATTAATTAATATTGTGATGTATCATATTTAACTGAATCCACGACAAGGTTTTTCTCCAAATTTGTAGCTTCAGAATCTAGTGGTTGTCTTAAAATCGCAGACTAAGAATTGGATTAGGCCTACATCAAAAGGTAACATTTTACATCTTTATTTAATATAAATACAATAGTGCAGGGCTGCCTTTTTTTACAGATTTGATTCATTTTCGTGTATTTTAAAGGTAAATCACAGGATATTTTGTTATTTTCACAAATTTTTAAGCTTTTTTTAGGTCATCATTAAAAATAATTACCTAGTTGTGGCCCATTACAATACACAATTCCTAGATACACATAATATACTGGTATTCCAATAATCAATACTATACGCTAAAAATCTCAATACCACTCTTTAGTATCCAACACAGTTAACTTCTCAAATGTGTTGGGGATAGTGATGGGAATAATCAAATTGAATTTAGTTGTGCTGGTTTTGATTACTTTTCCACTTACTTCACTACAATATTAAAAATTCAGCCATTCACAATAATCAAAATAGATTTAATCACAAATAATGACTTGTTAAATTTTACATATTTAATTTTTAAACTTTGCCTACATAGCTAGCGCTTAAGTAAGACGTGATGAGAAAACTCGAATCAATTTTAAATAAACACTCAAACCTGAGTAGAGTTTACTAGACAATTTTAGCAATGCCAAACTTTAGTTTTAATTCATGAAACTCCACAAAATATCTAACTTTTGAATAATATCAAGTAAATTGTTATCTTTGATTAGATATTCCTAGATCATCAGTTTTGAAATAAGAATAAAGATACTTGTTTAATCATCCCTATTTTTTACACTTGGCTGTCTTGGCAGGCGACATTTACAATAGTTCACAGCAGACGTGTTTATCGGTTAGATTTTTTTGTAACATGTGAATGTATTTTATCTTTACCTTATAAAAGCAACGGTTTGTTGTATATTTATCCTTTGATCTCTTCCTATATCACTTTACTTTATACTATCTTATTTTCTGTATATCATTGTGAAAGTGAAAGTGTCACATTTTAGAAGCTGTCGTGTTAATGGTCAAGCCCAATGTTTGTATTTAGGGGGAGTAGATTATGTATAAGACTCAGGAATTTCACTAACGATTATCATTTGTCATAGTAAAAATTAACTTCTCATTGTTTTTATGAAACTTTTCAAAGTTAACCTTCTTATGCAAAAGCAATATTTGTGTCAAAAAAAGAAATTCCTAAGCAATTCTGCAAACCTAATGAAATTTTAAGTCAACACAGGGGTTTTGTTTTGTAAATAAAAAAACAATTTGTTAGTATTACAAAATAAGTCTACTATAATTATTATTTTCTTCAGTCATGATAAAATAAATACCACTTTTAAAAAAACCTTTCCAAAACCACTGGAAAACCGCGGGTTGTCTTAGATTCGTTGTCGTCGTCTTGGATTCGGGTAAATACGGTAATTGAGAGCTTAAATGTGACTGATCTACTCACTAAAGGGATCTAGTGCGCTGGTGTAATTACAAATGTTTACTTGCTTGGAAAATTGGTCTCTTGCTGAAATGTGCCTTACAGAGGGTATCACTTTAAAAAAAAATCTTTTTTGGTGAATTATGGTGTTTCCTATGCAGTAAACCCAAAGATAACATTATTTGTTGTTCTTTGGTGTTTTCTTTCAATGTGCTCGCTACCCATCATGTACAATTTTTAATACTGCAAAATCATCCACTACAATGTGATGCACAACACCATGAAGCAATCTAAGGTCAGTCACAATACACCGTTATGTTATTTATCTGTCCTCTTGAATGAGTTTCTCAACCCATGTAGCATTGACCTCTGATTTTGAGGAACTTGGTCGTCCACTTCAATCCAAAATGTCGTTTCTCACAATTTCCTTCCCAAATTCTAAGATCAGAAATAATTTGGCAATATGTTTGTTTGTCATCATTCACTCCAATGCCATAACACTTCAACAATATGACGATGAATCTTTGCTGAGGAAACATTTTTTGCTCACAAAAAGAATTTCACTCCACGCACTTTGACAAAAGGCCAGTTTCCCGTTAAATACTTCAAATAAATAAATAAATGTATCCAGTTTCAAGACTGGAATGATGATATAAAACTTGAATTATATTTTAACATCAAAACAAATAGGCACCTTAGCTCTATACAAGTATTTGCCAACTAAACTAAGGTCTCCTTATCACCCCTTATAGCCATCCAATCCACACAATTCATTTGTATTTTATTTTTTGAACTATTATATATATTTAAACATGAAGAGAAAAATAATTTAATCATAAAAATATGGAACAAACATGTGAGGAATGCAGTTTGATTACTAAGAAAAATACACAAAGTTATTTATTTACTAGAGAAAAAGTTGGTAATAATTATGTTAATTATTTTGCATAGGTTCTGCTTTGTTAAACTTTAGATTTTCCTTAATAAAAACACACGAATAGAAAAAAATATATATGATAAAAAAATATGGAATGAACAAATGTAGTTTGTTTATTTAATGTTCAACAATATACTAAAACTATTTATTGTTTTAAAAAAGTTGGTAATAAGACATGTTTTCTTCTTATCTTAAGTATCCTGCTTAAGTTCTGCTTTTAACAAACGAGATTTTCCCCTTCTTTTAGAACTATCATTTCTTCAAGCATTGCTTGAGCAACCTTTGCTCTCTCGAGATCATTTCTGCCCAAGGCTTTCTTTAACTTCGAATGCCCTTCTTCAAATAACTTGACTAGTTGTTTTTTCTCATTATGATCTTTTTAAATTCTCTTTTAGATATAAAATGATATAACTCTTCAATTAAAATATCCTTATAGATCATCATAGGAGTTTAATCAGTGAAATTTAAATAAACCCTTTGGTTTAATTGATTAAGAATAAAAATAATTATCTTAAGTAAACAGTGATTGTTCTAGGTACATTACAGAGTAGTTGATGTTTCTTGCTGTTTAGGGTGACCTGGCGGTCCAGGCAAAGATTTATCTGATTACCAAACCCTTCCTTCACCTCTGACAAGACATCTTGTAAATGTGGGGAATGCCAGGCCTCCATCATGGTTCGGATTCCACGTTAAACTGTAGGTCCTTCATTTCATCTCACAATCACCCTACCATCACACATTAGCGTAAGTGCGTACAACCCGAACGTGTAGTAAGACGCGGTGCTAATAATAATAATAATTCTTGCTGTTTATTCCTAAAGAGTACCTTAAAGTAACTATGAATTAAAACGGTAACCAAATAGTGACTTTAAAACATAAAGTAACTTATAGTTGAAAAAGTAACCAAGTGACAGCCCTAACAAGGAGGCTGGGTGTTGTGTCTGGTCTAGATTTCAGATAGTTTGTAAGTCATGTGCTGATATAATCAGCCAGTTTAGTAAGTGCATGTTAAATACCTAAAGTAAATAAAAAAAACAAAAAAAAAAGTGGCGCTCCTGTCACAAATATTAAATGTTTGTTTTACATTTATAAATCTTATTTAAATGTAAAAATATGTTTTCTCGTTATACATTTTAATAGAACACTGGTGGTCAGTAATGATATAAATTTAAAGCAAATCATGGCAAACCATATTTCAAGTTTTTATTTTAGTAAATTAAAAAAAATATATAGTTTAGCAATATTTATGCACATACATTTATCAAGGTTACTATGAATGAGCAGTAGTTATTAATTAACTTTTGCTCAATGATGTATTACTCTAATATGTTTGTACAAACAACCCCATTTAACATAGCAACTTTCTTGCCTTAAGGTAACTCTATAGTTAATGGCCTCCAGAATGTAAGCTCACCATTCAACCCTATCATGAGACACCTTCGTGTCTGACAATCCTGCATGGAATAGTTAATTTCATAACTGTGTGTGAGGTAATAAAAAACAAACAGTTCTACAAAATAATATTATCTTACCATCTTCCGATGTAGTATAGAGCAACTGCCAAAATAATCAGTGCCAAGGTTCCAAATATCCAGATGACAATAATAGTTGATTGGGCAGGACCTGAAAGACAAATATAGCTAGTAGACTTATATCTCAATCTTTGACTGATGAAGTGTTTGGAATTTTAGTATTTTATGGTTGATGATTTGACTATAAAAAGTCAACTGTGAACAAGTTGGGTGATGTAATATGTATAAAAAAACTTTTATTGAAATTAATGTAATAGCTTTTTGAAGATAAAAGCCAAAATATTTTTAAAAAGGTCATAACTAACAATTTCTCTTTGATTTGTAGGTTACTTAATAATTGAAATAAAAATTTCAGAAAGTTACTAACAATTACAATTTGAAATTTAATGAATTCAACATAAGCACAGGAGAGATTACCTGTTGAATAACAGATTTCTTTTCCTTCTTGACTCCAAGGGCCACGAAATTTGTTGCCATTTTCATCTTTATTGACAGCTCTAATAGAGAAAGTATACTTGAGTCCCCAACCATCAGTGGCACAATTCAAAATTGGTACTTGAGTTCTGTGTTCTAAAAACAGACAGAGCTATTACTACCAAATAAGGAAAGTTTTAAAATAAAATAGAAGCATCAAATTCAAGTAAGTTAAGTAAGTAATTAAAGCATGATACATTTTTTTAAATGAAATTAAAACATGAGTTGTATCTATTGATTTTTTTTTAAACTATAGTATATAAAAAGAGTTGGAAATTTCTGGGAAGCAGGATCGGTATGACAAAATTTGACAAGATGAGAAACTAGAGAATAAAAAGAATAGTAAAGGAAGAGCGAGTCCAAGACCGGACAGAGAAGGCACAACTAAGGCGGTACTACCATGCGAGAAGAATGGAGAGAGAAAGGATGTCCAGGAGGATGTTAGATATGGAGGTGGGATGCCAAGAGGAAGGTCGAGGGACAGACAGCTGAAGGGAGTAAAGAGGAGTGTGAAGGAGAGAGAAGAGGACTGAGCCAAGGTGGAGGGAGAGAGGTGGTGGGAGGAAAGGAGGCAGTGGAGAGGCTTAAGTTCCAAACAGACCCAGCCAGTGGCTGGAAGCTGTTCTTGAAAGTGAAAAAATCAGCTTGACCTTAAAATCTACATACAACTCTTAGAAATCATGTGTAGTAATACAAATATTTAATAAGCTCATCAAATGTCAACATACCATAACTGGTATAATATAGACTGGACAAGTTGTTCTTGCTATCAGATTGTTGAACCAAAATTTCATAATAGTTTATAATGCCTCCAGGGTTCCTCGGCGGTTTCCAATGAACAGAAACCAGAGATGAATTGATGCGTTGTATTATTGGAGTATCAATCTCTCCAGGAACTATAAAAAATCAAACAAGATTACAGGATTTATATGTTGACCCACATATTTATCTAAATACACCTATAGAGACATAGACATGCATACCATTGCTGCATTAATAAAGACATTAAGTAAATAAAAACCACTTGCCTCCAACTAAAGTAGTCACAGAAACAGTTTTGTTGATCTCTGAACAAGCAACTGTGCACGCTGTCACACTCACATAATAAGTTTCAAATGGTGATAAATTGTTCATGGCAACCTAAAAAGAGCAAAATAATTTAAGCAAATGTATATAATGAGATGGCTGAAAATATTTTGACCCTGGATGTAGTTTTTAGAATCCTTTTAATCCAAAGTGTAATTATTTTAAACAAAAACATTATCTTCAAATTGATGTTGATTCTTTTAGTATTTTAATACCTTCCATTCTCCAAGTGCGGTTTGTCCCATTGTCTGGGTTTCCTTTTCTATTTTGAAATGGTTTTGAGAAGTTCTGTTATTGTAGTGAACAGTGTAGTAACGGAAGTGACCGTTCATGTTCATGGGAGGAGACCATGACACAATCATTGATGTGTTGCTCACGCCAGACACACTTACATCCATTACAGGATCAGGAGCTATAACATATTTAAAAAAAACTAAGTTATACAAAACAGAGAACTCAGAGACAACAAAATATATTTTACCATCTAGGATAAAATACTAGTGTTAAAGGTCATTAGACAATAAAAATTTCATAGCACAATGTTAACAAGTGTATAATTATAAGCTATAGTGATTAAATGATTTCAAATCATTACATTTCACGAGTTAAAAGGGCTCAAAATTGCTAATTTATGCTATCGTATACCATTGTTAAGGTAAAGTAATTAATGTAGGGGGCTGAAATTTAATATAACTAGACATTCATGTGAGGTGTACACAGTGAAATATTTATAATAATTATGCTAAGAAAAAATATTTTTTAATGCATTAAAACTTTCCAAGTAATAGGGCTACATTATTTTCAATTATTATATAAAACACTTATTTGTATACCTTGATAATTTGATTTTTTTTCGAATCAAGTCTTATTACCCGTTTGGGTTACAAACTTACATACTAATTATGCCGAAGATTTGATTGATTTGGAAGGTAATATTAATAGGAAGTGTACCCGAATTTGCATGGAGGGAGAGTGGAAAACCCACCCTCAGTACACTCAACCAAGATTCAAACCTTGAGCTCTCTATCATCGGCAGTCTAGTCTACTGTGAAAGTAGCGCATTTGACCCCCCCCCCCCCCCCCCCCCCCCCCCCCCCCCCCCTT
>CABEEJ010003925.1:27435-38542 GCA_901482245.1 Timema douglasi
CCCCCCCCCCACCACCACCACCACCGGAATGTTTGTTAATTTTATTAATGTGTCCTATTTTTCTCTGCAAATACAGAGTTGAAATTTCAATTTCATTAATTTTTTTGTTTTGACTATACTGATTGTATGGACAAAACTGATTAGCAGAACATATAATATGCCCGGCCCAAACAGAGAGTCAGATAGATAATTCCAATTAATGACACACACAGGTAAAGTGAAAATCAGCTTCCTTACCTGGTCAGTGTTGCTGGAATGGGCTGAGATATTACTACTTGGTATATTTTACAAGATAGCCCCCTCTAACACCCCCCCGGCTCATCAGTGTTTAATTCCCTGCCACGATGTTATAGACTCAACAAATATAAGTAATCCTCATTGTTGGATGGGCTTAATATTATGATAAGAATATACATATATAGACATGATATGAATGTTTACAAGCTCTCCTCAATATAATTTAATATTCATTTGATAAGGTATTAATTATTTTAATCTAGGTCTTAATATAAAACAAATCAAGCATGTACCTTTAAATGACATTCAAATAATACACAAATTCAGACATTTTAGTCTAGCAACTGATATTATTTCAATTAAAAGTAGCTTTGCAAAAAGAAAATTTATTATTGTGCTAACAACCCTTATGTGATAATCAAAAACATTTTAAAGATTGTTAAAACTATTGCCATTTCTACATCATGTTTTAATGCAAAGCGTATGTTGGTTATAAGTAAATAAAAATTTAAACCACAATTAATACCAAAATCGAAATTATTAATAAAAGTAATATGGACACAAAATATGTTGTTTGAAAAAATGAAAAAGATCAGCTTTCCATGAAACAACAGTACATCATATTCACTTAATGACGACACATTTTTTTTATTGCCAACAAAACCTGATATGTTCTAAAGCGTTTGTTTTTTCTTTACTAAGCTAAGGGATAGAGTGAGAGAGTAAAACCATATTATAGCTACGTATAGGGAAAATGAACATATCCAATATGAAATATTTCTGCAATCAAATAAAAGTAAATCTAAGAAAGAATGCACTATCAATCACCATTGTTAAAGTTTGACAAAAAGTTTTATTTTTCACAAGATAACTTTTAATTAAACAATATTCTCTAACCTGACTCCAAAGTGGTGTTATATAGTGGATCACTATGCGCTCCTTCTCCTGCCTTAGTTATAACTGCAATAGACACCATGTATGTAGTGTAAGGCTTTAGGCCATCCACTGTGTAGCTATTTGCTGTTTGCCGGTCATCAAAAATGGTGCGATTCTTTTCTGCTTCTAGATCGACATATACATATAAAATGTAAATACACTAATTTTTATTAAAACTAAATTATATTATAAGAAATTTATTATATAAAAATTGGAAGGGTTTATTTAATATTAGATAAATACAATTTAATAATACTCACATTAGTGCATTTTCTTAAATAACATTATCATTAAATAAGTTGATCAGTTAAACAAATTCACCAGGACTACACAATCCAGCATCTTAGCTCAACCTGTAGCGTGTATGTCTACTGAGCTAAGGGCCCCGAGTTTGATTCATGTCATAGCCAGAAAGTGTGTAATTGGTGAAATGTGAGTTTACCCTTTCACAGTGATGAATTAACAGCCGGAGACTAGATGTTGTACCTGCCCTAGTCTTAAGTTATATCAGAAGGCATATGAAGCTACGACAAGCCTAGCAAGCAGGCAGAGGAAAACATATGGCTTGAATAATAATAATAATAATAAAAAAACCAGACAACAGGCTGTAAACAGTCATGGATGTAAAGTAAAAGCAGGAATATACACAAAACTATGAATTATATCATTAATAAAATTAAGGATGGGACCCTCAATTACTTGAATCCTGAAAGTGTGAGTGTTGGGGACATGAGAAAAGATATAAACATGATTTTATTGGAGAAATATTTGATTTATTTTACCAAACAAAAGTTTTCATATTAAAAAAACTTGCAAATAACTTACCTCTTCTTGCATTCCCTGCACTACCTCCTTAAGGATGTTCAAGAAAATATCAGAATTGAGATTCGAGCAAAATTAAGATAGACAATTAAAAATTGTAAATTCAAATTTGTTTTAGAGCTCTAATATTGCTCATTTGTGGCCCAGCCCCAACATAGTTATTGTACAAAATTAACAACCAGAACCCAGACCTCTAATATAACACCTGATTGAATGTGTGAATTACTATTATTATTATTATTATTAGGTGTTATGTCTTACGAGAGGTCCATTCCTTTTGTCCGTGAACTTAGAGCGCCAATGCACCCTGCCCTGTCCTCTGCCTCCTCCTTCAGCCCCCATGTTATAAATGTGCTATAGTGAATGTTAACACCTGCTAAAAAAATGATAGCTAAAGTAAAAATTTAAGGAATAAGTGAGCATGTATAACTCAATGTATGGATGTTGTTGAAGCGAAGTGTGGATGGATTAAGTATGAGTCGTTGCTTTTTGAGCTAAATTCACAGTTTCTTGCCTATCCCCTAAGGGCACGGCATGATTAGGTAAGTATATATCTATTATTAGGTGTTCTTTTTACAACAGGTTCATAACTTTTTTTCAGTCAACTTAGGATCACTAATGCACCCTGTCCTCTGCTTCCTCTTTCAACTCCTATAATTGTCTTCTTTCAATGAAGTCATCCAATATTTGAATTCTCCTCCTTCCTTTTTCTCTCAGCCTTGTCTTCTATGATGTCGTACAGAAGTGAGTTCCACCTAAGGATATGTCTGATCCAGTTTGCTTGTAATGAGAAATCATATACAAAATGGTTCTCTTTTCACCACCAACTCTTCTTAGGATTTCTTCATTTGTCATCCTGTCTGTCCCTCAACTTGCTGGTGAGCAGTAACCTCTTTTTGTTGAAAGCTTCCTTGGCCATGGCGATCCTTGACCAAATTTCCTTGGTGCAGTAGGCATCCTTTGTCAACAGACTTCCCAGGTAATTGAACTGATTTATGCTTTCCAACTCCCTGTTTTCAATTTTGATTTTCAGTTGCTCTTCATATTTTGATCTCCATCAATTTTGACTTCTCAATGTTGATTGATCTTCCTCTCACCACTAGCTGGTCCATCATTTCCTGAAACTCTTATTTATTTCTGACAAGCAATGCTAGATCAGCTGCAATATTTTATTGTGTTGATGATGTGTCCTCCTGTCCCGAAATTGCTGCATCCCTCTAGGGCTTCCCTGACCAGCCACTCTCCATACATGATGAACAGACTGGGTGACAAACAGCATCTCTGGCTCACTCCTCTTCCTATCTATATGCTGTTGGTCTCTTCATCATTCAGCCCTACCTTCACTCGCTGTACTAGGTACAGGTTTGCATTAAGCCTTTTGTTCCTCCAGTTGATGTCAATATTCTTGAGTATTCCATCAGTTTCTTCCAGTTCTCTCTAGTGAACACCTTTTGCCAGTCGATTAAATCAATGTAGAATTTTTCCTTGACTTCTAGCACATTCTTTAAATTATTCTCAGATCCTGATGGCCTCTCTGGTTTCTTTTCTTTTTCTGAATCTAAATTGGTCTTTTTCCAGCACACATTTTAATTTCTGTTCCAGTCTCCTGTTGAGTATTCTTTATCCATCTTGACTCGGCTTGATGGGCCCTCAGAGTCAAGATGGAGAAAGGCGGCTGCCCTGCAGCCCTATGGTACCATAGGAGTGACGAAATTATTCGGCAGAAATGAGAATAAAATAGTTAAGTTAGCTTAGATTAGTAGTTAGAATAGCTAAATTAGGGACGGGGGAACTAGGTTGTGGTAGATTAAAAAATGCAATTGCCAAGGGTGGAAGGAAGGGTGAAAACGGAAGTGTGGTAGCTAGAAAGTAGGCGGGGCACCGACTCTGATAAGGTACCTCCCGTGGTGGTGAATAGGGGGATGTCCGCCTCTGCTGGGCGGTTGTCGAACTCGGGAGTGAAATCCCGCGCACTGCGGAGGGCCCAGCGGGGGCGGACCAACTGGAACTAGGGGTAGTTGAATTTCAATTAAATTAAGAGCCAAAATCTGTTTTATAATATAAAAAAGAAAATTCATATTGTAATTGTATAAGTAAAGTCAAAATTATGTGGAAAAACTGCCCGGATTTAAAGTTTGTAAGATACCGGGCCTGTAAACACTGAATAGAAAATAAAAATTCTTGCCACAAACTTCCTCACATGAGAGATGATGCTGATGGTCCTATGATCACTGCATTTCTTGGATTGCTTAATCTTCTTTAGAACCACCATGGTTAGGTCTAGAAAGCCCTTGGGCCATTCTTGTGTTCGATAAATCTTATTTACAAGTTTTGTTAGAGCCATTAATCCGTTGTGCCCCAGTTTATTCAGCTGGTAAGCTGGTATATTGTCATCTCCAGCAGTTTTCCTTCTTCGCATGTCTTTTATGGTTCTTTATACTTCACTCTCTAAAATGCTGGTCCTTTTTGTCTTCTGCTTCAATCTACTTATTTCATGTTAAAAACTAAATTTTAAAAATATGTAACCTCGTTACAATAAGTAAACAATAACAGGTTGCATCACTCACCACCCTGGCCACAGTTGACTCATCTCAGCAAAATCGCTGCTCTACATCACTTCCCAGCACTGTCTAAAACCTGAATGAATCTAGGCACATGGTTCATTCCCCGTCGTGAGTACCGAGCTGCGCCCAGAAAAAAAACCATGCATATGTACGAGGGTTCACTGTGCTATATCGGATGTGTTCGGCAAGCTCGTAGTCCATTTCTTTCCACATACGCCTGGAGAGGTGTGGTATAACCCAGTATTTTCTAGAAGCATGCTACCTCCTACCCCTCTTACCCTCCTGTTATTCCCGCACCTCGAAAAAAACGTTGTGGATTCAAGAACTCTATAATGGTAGGATTCTGCAATGTTGTCACATATTGCAATGCGGGCTTTATAGGTGAGCGACGTTGTTATAAGTTTATTAATATCTTCATACTTTAAGTTCCCTTTCGGCTTAAATTATATTTAACATTTTCAAAATTATTGTTTCAGATTCTATAAACATTAAACTTATTATTTTTTGCCATGGAATTCACATTAAATGAACTTAGTAATTTTGGACTCTTAAAGTCATGGTAAAAGTTAAAATCTTGGTACGGTTAGAGTAAAACCCTATTTTCAACTTTGATATTATGCTTTATTTTGGGGACATTTGGGTGGGTCCCTATGTTTTCACATCATTTCTGCATATCCGCCTCACGGATGTTTTTCAGATCCTTTCGGTATTGATAGTTTGGTCGTTTACTAACAGATAGCGTCATTATCCAGCTCCACTTATCTAGTATTATGTAGAGTTATAATCATCTAGTTATTTGTTGATAGATTATTTAATATTATTGATATGGTTAAAAGTTTATCGTCTGTTAGTTTGAGAGATGGCCGCAAGACAGTGAGATTCCTCTATAGTCATAACTTATGTACCTGACTCACATTGTGTGTGGTTAGGCTTGAGACCGTCAGATGGCGCAAAATACTATTTAATATTTTAGTAATCCCTTGATTTGTCGGCCGCTTCCAGATGAAAAGAAGAGCCAGTAATGAGTTAATATTCCATCATTAAATTTTAAAAGCTTTAGATAGTTAAACTTTCAGTCACTTGGCGTTGTGATTTTAGCATCTTTGGTTCGCAAGTATATTTGTGTGCCAGCCACTTGGCGGCATCATTATTAAATTAAAGTTTGACATTTTCAGTGAATGATTACAAATTATGCCCTGTTCAGATTTAGGAGGCCGATAATTTGATGAAGGCAAATCATTTATTATTTCAAAAAATTGAGAGCTGCCAATAAGAGCACTTAGATTGGTGTTATATATTTTAAGGAGTGTATCCTCAATTAATTATTCGTATCAAGGATGTGTGATTTTGCCAGTGTATTAAATTATGACTGGGTTAAGAAAAATAGATAGTTGATAATGTCAATTTAGGATTTATTTTATCATGTGTTTTGAGCTGCCATTTATGGGTGAGAGTAGATGTTTCGCAAATATTATTTGTTAGTTGTCAGATGTGACTGATGCGAGGCAGTCCAGGAAACTTGGCACTTTCGAGCTTACTTGTATACTACATCTCTCATATTATATAAAGTTGTTTTGGCTATAACTATTTCTATGGTTCATAAGCCTTTGTGTGCCTATTAAATCAGCTCCTTTCTTTGGAATATTCATTTCAAATAAATTTCGAACTTTGTGTGAACGCTGATGTCACCTAACGCTTTGAGCTGTTTCATACGTCTCATCAAGTTGTATATGTTATGTTATTTAAATAAAATAATCTTGTTACCTCCTTGACTATTATTTCCGAATGGTGATGGGGGTTTCAAATTCATCTTAAGTTAATAATTGAATTAAACATGTGGAAGTTTTAGAGCAGTGAATTCAACTTAAGAAATATGTGTTGGAATTACACCTTAAATAAATATATATTAAATGTGTGAAGGTTTCAAAGAGTACCTTGTTTTGTGTTTCTATCTCTAGGTTCCCTGGTTGACATTCCTTGTCGTACAGTTTCAAATTATAAGAACTTCCTTATGTTCTGTCACCATCTGACCTTCTATTCCTATTGTTCGCACACCTTTGTTTTCATTCTCTTCCAGTTACTTTGCTTTCTGGTACCCATTTACTTTTGTCTTACATTTTCTTAAGCATTTCTGTTGCCCAGGGTTTTCATGCAGTCCTCTTCACTTTTCCCAAAATGTCATAAATCACCTCTAAAAATATTCTTAACATTATCCTAACTCCCTTACGCACTTATACTCTCTTATGTCACATCATTTAAATTTTGTTCTAATGAAATTCTCACAATGTCACTATTTCTTCTTAGTTTTTCTAAGTCCCATCTCGGTTTTCTCTTGCTTGTTTTCCTGATCTTCTCAGTCTCGTTTTATGAACACCACCAGCAGTTTGTTGTCCAAATTGACATCGGCTCCTGGCAAAGTCTTCACATCCTTCATCCTATTCCTGAACTGCTGTTTGACATGGATATAGTCTAGTTGGTACCAGCTGATGTTTCCTGGGCTCTTCCGTTTATTCAACCAGGTGTTTGTCACCACCAGGTAATTCAGTTGACAGAATTTTGATGAGCACCTGCCCTCTGTTATTTCTCTTCCCCAACCCATGTGGCCAGGCCCTATGATCTTCTACTCCATCACACTACTCTAATCCCCCAACGATGATTATGTTCACATTCTCTCTTCTCTCATGTTGAAGGACAGCTTCAATTTCATCATATATTTCTAATCAATATCATTGTGGTCGGTTGTTGGCAGACACACTTGCATTATAAAAATATCCATTGGTTCATCGTTTGATTTCACAAACCTTAATCCATCACTATAACAGGGTGTGTGTAGGATGCTAGATCATTAATGGTTAGAGTTATGCTTTTAGTTGAAATTAAATAATATCGATAGTTAATTGAATAAGGAGAAAATATATTACAAATATAAGGAAAGAAAGTGTTAGGTTTGCTTTACTTGAAACAAAATACTTATTGGGATTAAGTGATAATAAAGTAATTGCAGCACAAGACTTACTAATGAGTGCAGAAATCATATAATAGTTTACATATGGACCAAAATTATAATTTTAAAAGTGTCAAAGGAGAACACTATTGGGCAAGATAGTTTTAGTGACTATATACTGCTGAACATTATGATAGACTTGTAAATGGTGAAATATGTGTTATATACACATATTTTCACCTTTGTTAAAATTTCACTCAATTTCAATAAATGCCTAATATAAACAGAGTTATATTCAATTTATAATATGTACCTTTACATGTGAGGTTGTATGGTGACACAATTGGACAATAATATATACGATAGCCTTTCAGAGTTCCAATGCGCTCTGAGCAGTCCAATTTCCATCCAACCTGTAAATGTGTAGCCCCAATTCGATTTATCCAAACACTCTTCATTTTGCTAATGCCTGAAAATGAGATGGATTAAACATTATTACAATAGAATCATAAATTTTTGATAAGAATTTTGCTCACTTGCATACCTTTGACTGCTATTTCCTGTTCCATACAATATTATAATAGTATGAAAAAATAAATGCAAAAGAATAAACAAACATTAATTTTTAAGTTCAAATTACTAAACTATTGAGGGAAAAATAATGGGAAGAAACCAATGTTAAGGTGGATTAACTAAGATTGCAGATAGGTAGTAGAATAAATGGGTAGAGTGATCGAGTTGGTAGATTTGGGATAGAAGAGAAGATAGTTTCTTAAAAATGTAAATATTAACAAGGGGACTTCTGTACCCTGAAAATTTCATAATTATGTGTTTTGTTGTGTTTTTAATTGTGAACTTTGAGGCTTACAGTTTTCTGGTAGTAGTCCAAGATATAGGCCAGGTTTTATTTACCCATGATTGGAAAAAAAGAGCAATTGTGATTTTTGGAAAGCCTACCACTTATGTAATCAAAATATAGCAGTCTTAGTAAAAATCAGTGGTGGAGATATCAAATATGTCGTCATCAATATGGCCGTCAAGTCACATTTACATTGAGGCATTAAAATGGCTGTAACTTCTTACGGGTTAATCGTGGAGAGTTGATTTCATTTTATGGAAGATAATTTAACGATAAAAAAAGTTTACTATGTCAAAGTTTTAGGTAACATGTAACCTTTTGCCTTTTTTTAATGTCAAACTTCAAAAATGGTTATTTTTACCATTACATGCAATGCCAATAATAAACAAGCACTTCACACCAACAAGTGGATATAATGTATTTATTTATTGAATGAGTTGAGCTTAGACTATTATAAATCAATATTATCAATGTTTTTATAAAATGTTATACAGTAAGTTAAAGATAATTCGCATGGAGGCCGAAAAAGGACAAGCTGCTTTTGGAAAGTGTGTGTGTGTGGCCTATATCTTGGACTATTACCAGAAAACTGTAAGCATCAAAGTTCACAGTTAAAAACACAATAAAACACATAATTATGAAACCAGTACCCCTGTTTTTGGGCCAAATTAGAGGTTTCATGATTAAAACAGATATTAGCAAAATTACGCACACATTAGAGGAGTATCAAACATCAAGTAAAGGAATCTACTGGAAGCTTATGCTGTCATATGATGTAATCTTTATAATACATTGCTTGAAGTTTCCCAAAACTTGTGTAGGTGTCGCATATAATCTACTGGAAAACATTTACAGAACATCCGCCAAAGAAGTTCACCTGGTTTGCGATGTGTTTGAGACTCCAAGCATAAAGGATATTGGGTATGACCATTGTTGTGGAATGTCATTCTCAGGTGACATAAAAGATAGCGCACTAAACAATGTTATGGTCTGCATACAAATTCCTGAACTTAAGTGTCGTCATCAAGAAGCAGACACACGGATAGTTTGTCATATCCAGTGCATAGCACAACACAGCTGAGAAAGGCACATCGTTGTTCGAGGCAATGATATAGACATTCTTGTTTTGCTAGTGTATCATCAAAGGCACTTCCAGAACTGTAACTTGTGTATGGGTATTGGACTGGCCTCAAGTAACAGACGTTATAAATGTATAAGAGCTTGGTGATAGTTTGGCTACGGCTCTACCTAATTTCCACGCATTTACTGGATTTGACATTACAGCGGCTTTTGCAAGACAAGGAAAGGAAAATCTTTTAGGATAATGTCTAATAATACAGCACATGAGACTTTTTAGTCAGTTTGGGAGAGACAGTGGATCTTGAAAATGACTTGTTCCCTGGCGCTGAGCAATATGTTTGTTCCCTGTAAGAACAATCTTTTTGCACCGTCAGTAACAAAAATAAAATAAGAGTATATTCAAATTAAAATGTGCTCCTAAACAAGAGCAACGGCCTTTAAAGATACATAGCAGTAATCCTACTCTTATTCCCCCGTCAAGAGCTGCTATTTGTGAAAAGTTAAAAAAGAAGCAATAATGTTGCACTGATATGGAAGAAAACTAATTAGCTAAACACACACCAAAGTATTAACCCCTTAAAACAAGGATGGTGTTTATGTAATGCAAATACAGAATTTGGTGTTTTTAAGGACCTATGTGCCCTGAATACCTTGTAATGGATAATTATGAAGATAAAAAAAATGAAGACGAGGATGTATACAGCGGTGACAGCGATACAAGCGAGAACTGTGAGGAGACAAACAAAAATGTGCTTTCGGATTTCACGCAAATCTTAAAAATCCTATTTAGAATTTTAGAAAAGACAGTGATATTATTTATAATAGCTCAAGCTCAAATGAATCAATAAATGAAATATTATATTCATTTGTTGTAATGTTCTCGTTTTTTAGTGGCATCAAGGGGTATGCATGAAAATACCCATTTTTGAAGTTTGGCATCAAAAAATAGCAAAAGCTTATATGTTACAGAAAACTTTGACATAGTAAACATTTTTTCCGTTGGGTGACCTGCAGGGTTATTATGACCACGACGCAAAACGAATTTGCGACCGTTAGCAGAGAGACGCTAGACTTTGCGTCAAAAGTTATTATGGCCGACCACTTTGCGAGCGCAAAGTCCTTGCGAGCGCAAATATTTTCCTAGTTGCGTGACGCTAAGTTGCGCAGACATTTTTACTTGTCCTTTGGTTTGCGTTATGAGGTTATGTTTGCTAGTTTTTGTAATTTATTAGGTGTTTTGTGTTACATTATTTAAACTTGCCATCGCAATAGCCCAATATAATAATCCCAAAACGTTGTTGTGTGTTTTTCACATAAATCTAACTTTAAATAGGCCTATATCATAATGTAGGGATAGTACGCTTATACTGAATGCTAAAATAATATTTTCTTTGAAACATAACACTATCAAATTGCATTATTAGTCACCATCAACACACTTATCATTCTGTTGACAAGGTAATAAAAATGCAGGACTAATTTGTTCAAGAAGACTCAACAAAACTTTAATAATGTAATCCTATTTAAACTGAATCGTACATATAGTAGTAGCTACTATGCACATTAATGTGAGTTGTAGGCATATGAAATATTTCAGCCAAGATTGGAAAAACCCAAATAGGCCCTAGCTTAATATTTACATTTGGTATGGCTCAGGCCTAGGTT
>CABEEJ010003925.1:39693-73464 GCA_901482245.1 Timema douglasi
CAGTCATGAATACCAGCATTCTTGAAATAAATGTAACTTATTTATAGCCTCTAACTTCTTAAAAGGTAATATTCTTTGGAAAAGTGTTGCCAACTGTTGACGCAAACTGATTCTATTCTGTGCGTTGACGCTAGAAGCAAAGTCGAAGCTAAAACTAGCGGACGATACAAAGTGTGGTGGTCATAATAACCCAAACGCTATCTTTTCCTCTAAAGTGAAGCTAACTAGCGGTAGCAACTAACTTTGCGTCAAATGGTCATAATAGCCCTGCTGGCGGTCTAGGGGTAAGGTGTCAGACTTCTATGCTGGCGGCCGGGGTTCAATCCTCGGTCCCGGCACAGATTTATCTGATTACCAAACCCTTCCTTCACCTCTGACAAGACATCTTGTGAATGTGAGGAATGCCAGGCCTCCACCGTGGTTCGGATTCCATGTTAAACTGTAGGTCCTCCATTTCATCTCACAATCACCCTACCATTACACATTAGCGTAAGTGCGTATAACCCGAACGGGTAGTAATAATAATAATAATAATAATAATTTTTTCCATTAAATTATCTTCAATTAAATAAAATATACTCTCTGTGATTAACCAGTAAGAAGTTTCAGCTGTTGTAATCCTTAATGTAAATATTGTATAACATGGCAGCCATAATGAAGTCATATTTCATCCCCCCACCACTGATTTTTACTAAGACTGCCATCTTTTGATTACGTAAGTGGTAGGCTTTCCAAAAATCCCAACAGCACTTTTGGCCTTTCTTGGGTGAACCAATCTGGCCCCTCTTGAACTATAAGTGAGAGCAAAATTAACAAAAAAATATTATAATACATATACATTTACAAGATGATTAGTGTAGTGGTCAAGAGAAAGTTGATGCTTTTTTTTATGTTGTACTATAAAAGAAATCAAAACAAACTTGCACAGCATTTAAAGGGCCTTAGCCTGAAATGAACAGAACTATAATAAGTTTATTTTTAACACTATCGATGACACATTCATTTTTTAAAGGAGTCATGTTAATTTTATATGTGGTTTTGTAAAGGGTTTTGAAATTACTTAACAACTACAAACAATTAGGAGCTTTGATTAAATTTAGTCTGGTCTTAATTATTGGGTGTTGCCGATATGTTAACCTTTGGCGAATGGCACTGTTGAATTTTTCCAACAGCTGTAATTTTTTTTTTAATTAAAGGTAATTTGGTCAGATCCCCTACAAGTATTCTATAATTAATTAGTTTCTGCTGCATAATATGTCAGTGAACGTTAAAAAATATGTTTATTTTTTGATATACAGAAATTTTAACTGACACCATGCAGGAATGTTGTGAATATGCAACAGCGCCAGTCGTAATGTCATACGTCTGGCTCATTGCCACTGTTGCATAGTTCTTGCAAGTTCTATCATGTATCTGAAAGCTATCATGTAGCTTTAGTTTGCTGTAGTTATTCATGTGTAGTCTCTATTATACATAAAAATATGAATTGAAGTAAGGAACTCAAGGATGAGAAGTCTTTTTTCAACAAAAATTAAACTCTTTGAAAAATTTTTGTTTGTAGTGTATTTTTCTGTTCAAAATACATCCTGATTGAAACTTATATTTTATGATTGTTTGGTATTTTGTAAATTAGATTTCAAAGATTCAGGTAAAATATTTTTGTATTTATCAATTACCACGCATTAATTTTTTTTTCTAATAATAAGCTATGTTTTTTTAAGAGTATAAAATTATTAATTTTTGTTTTTTTAAATGAAATTTAGAAAAATACAATATTATTCAAATATTTAATAATATTGCTTCAATAATAATATTATGCATTAAAATATGTGTTTTTTTGATAATTATTTGGACCATTATGGGATGTTGCAAAAATGCAATAGCACCAGTACTCATTTTATTTTTTTAGCGCCAGTCCCCGAAGATTAAATCTGTACTGGTTTAATAGCCACCCTACTCAGTTATTATATTGATTCAAGGTTTTAAATATAAACTTGTAGTAAGGAAAATAACTTTGTGAACACTCAAAGCATCCCAAATCTCAATGATCATTTCAAGAATGTATGTAATCAAATGCTACCCACAGATTTTTTATGATTGTATTATTAATTTTGGACCCATCTAAAAAACTTGAAACTATTATTATTATTATTATTAGTCTTACTACCCGTTCAAGTTATATGTACTTATGCTAATGTGTAATGTTAGGGTGATTGTGAGATGAAATGGAGGACCTACAGTTTAACGTGGGATCCGAACCACGGTGGAGGCCTGTTATTCCACATATTCCCATGTTGTGATTAATACACGTCTTGTCAGAGGTGAAGGAAGGGTTCGGCAATCAGATAAATCTGTGCCAGGACCAAGGATTGAAACCCAGACCCCCAGCACAAAATTCTGACATCTTGCCCCTAGACTGCCAGGTCACCACTTGCAACTAGTATTAGAAAAACAATCATGATTATCTTGAAATACAAACTTGGGACTATTTCAGGCAATACACTTCTAAAACCAGTAACTCAAGAATACTTGGCTGCAATATTTTTATGGTTTAAAATATTGTTTCAAAGAAACTTATCTAATATTCATAGATTTACAAGATTTACACTTACCTTTGTTGTGTATCACAGTACATGCGGCCCATACCATGCCACTACTTGATTTTTTAGCATTTGCAGAAATTGCAAATTGATAAATTCTATCATCAGGCACTGTAACATTGTGAATTGTTATATTTTTTGATACGTGTGTCCAATCCAACAAACCCTAAGGAAAAATATGAAGTTTTAAGCAATTGTAAAGCTATCATAACATAATACATGACACCATTTGATTGTTCTAAAGATTTTAATTTCACCAATAAGTGAACCATTGTTGGTTTTTACAAAAACTCAAGTACCTTCTTTCCTCGTGCTAATAAAATATTCCTATCCTTTGTACATCATTTTTTAATTCATCCCCAATAAGTCATTTAACACTCCAAAAGTTTCTCCAGTGCCATCATTTGTGTGTAGCTTCATTTTTGGTGCTCAAACTTCCTGCTTTTTATTCGTGAGTTTAATATTTTCTTTAAAAAAAAACAAAAAAAAGTTTTAAAACCCTGTTCTCCCAGATAGCATGGATATGTGTGTTGTGGTAGAAATTTAAGTATTTATAACCGTGCAATGATCTTGAGTATGGTCTATTCTAATCAAATTCATAAGAAACATATTAATTAATTGAAAAAATACGCTTATGAAATATAATTTTATAGTGGGTCTATTGTGTTTTCCGGGCGAGGGGAGGGAAGCTGGTGGAGGTTGATACAATATTGAGAAAGTAATTTTTCAATTTCTGGTTTAAAAAATAAAACATAAAAGAGGTTAAAATCTTTAGGATATATGACTGCATTAACAATAAGTGTCATTCTTAATTTATATTTTACAATTTTTGCGTATAGCGTAAATAATAAGTTTAGAAAACCTTATATAAAATTGTCATAATTTGCCAAGTTAACTAGGATAAAGTGGTACAGCCAATCCTTGTAATAGCAAAATTATGAAGGCATTAATATTTAATTCAATATTTTGTTGTACACTAGAACCTTGTTAATTTGAACTAATTGGGACTGAAGCTTATTCCAATTAGCGAAAATTCGGATTAAGCGGGAGAATTTGAGAATGAAGTATTTTCCTGAATTTTGAATTACATTTGAAATAGTTTAATCAAATTTTTTATTTATTTAAATGATGTATAGCACATAATATGGAGGCCCCGATTTATAACTGGGCAGACTCGGCAAATGCCCAGGGCACCATACTTTGAGGGGTGCAAAAGAAGACCATATTTTTAAGAGGAAAATGTATAATTTATTTATACAAACATTTTTAAAGTGACAATATTATACTATTATTTCTGCTTAGTTTAGTCTGCTTGTAAAATGCAGAATGCAAAAAGACCGTCGATTTCCCACCATCCACGCATTCTGGTGTAGCAATATGAAGACTGAACTTAGTTAATTTCATTCTCGTCTGCCTGCCTAGATCGCACTACTCGCTGACCTTGGCATTTAACCCTCAATGTTGACGTTTCATTTCCTCACTCGCTGGTAATAAATGATAACAAACATACTTTTTCTGTTAAGATGTTCAATGGTATACTTCCTAACGGAGAGAATGGCTTCTTTTTTATCAGTTAATTGGGAAGGTTTTTGTGTTCCATGCTGCTTGTTCCATTCGACAAACAAAAGAATACATTTTTCTGTGGGATTCAATGATTGGAAGCATGGTAATAAGTTAGTTAAACAACATGAGCAGTCAGCTGACCACAAAAGTAACATGCTTACGTTCATAACTAGGTAAAAAGAGAGGTATCAAGAGTCGTATCTGTTGTCAGATTTCTTTCAGTGATAGGTTTTACATTCCAGGGGGATAATGAGCAGGTCGGAACTACTTCTAATGGTTTCTATCTCGGGTGCATTGAGTTGATTAGTGAATATGATCCTTTCCTTGCATAGCATATTGCAAAATATGGAAAAAAGGCCAAGTTTATGTTTCATACTTTTGCTGAAACTTATAAATATTATGGGAAGTTGTGTGTTAGAAAACATTCTGACAGAAGTCAATCAAGCTCAATACCTCTAATTGTTGACTCAACTCCTAAATCTCCTAAATGCTCTCACATTGATCAGTTAACTATAGTGCTATGATGTATCTGTATGACTGGTGCAATCCCTAGAGAACATCTGTTCAAGTTTCTCCCGGGAATCTCACACGCGTCTAGGTCTTTAGAATAAGCAATATTATCTTATAGAATTGGAGATGGATATTAAGTTTTGTCGGGGAAAGAGTTACAACAATGCATCCAATATGCAGAGTCATTACTTGGGACTGAAGACCCGGATTAAACACCACAATCCATTATCAGAATATGTCCCTTGTGCTGCACATTCTTTGAATCTTGTAGGTTCTTATGCTACCGATGAGACATTCTAAAACTTTACTTGGAGAAAAATAACACCCCAGTGGTAAAATCGTTATCCGAGTTGATGATCTGCTAGGGCAGATGCTGTAAAAGCTGAGGATATAAAGAAATCCAAAATGCCTTGAAAGAAATTTCTGAAGACTCTTCTGTAAAACCTGCTCGATTGGAAACCCAAGGTCTTGAAATCAAATTTCATAATTTTGAGATTTTGATGACATTTTGGAGAGATTAGATAAATGCACAAACAGCTTACAAAAGCAAACTCTCAATCTCGTTGCAGGTGCCAAGCAGCTTCAAACATTTGAAGGATTTTTACATGAAAAAAAAGAAAAAAAAAAGAATTAATTCTAAAGATATGAAACATCTGCTTTGACTATCTCTGGGTATGAAACTCTAAACTACACTAGGACTATAAAACTTAAGGTATTTGTTGATGAAACAGGAGGAATCGAAGATACGCTTGACGAGAGAACAAGATTCATATCTGGTGTTTATCTCATTATGATTGATTCATTGATAACCAATTTATCTCTGTATTATACAAAAAGTGTATGAATTAGTGACTGATTGCTTCTATTATCATCAAAAATGATAAATGAAGATATTATTATGGCTGCAGTGAAATTAGTACAGTGCTGTCCAGATGACATTAATGGTGGTTTTGTAAACGAGTTGTCTCATTTCAAGATGAATATTGAGCTAGAAAAACTGCCAAGGATACCAGAACTCTACTTTTAAATAAGACATAATTACCTCCATAATACTTTTCCTAATCTGGGAATTGCTTTGAGGATTTTTCTTACCATATCAGTAACTAACTGCACAGCTGAAAGGGGATTTTCAGTCCTAAACAGGGTGAAGAACATTAAGAGACCAACTCTTGTGAATAATAAACTTAATGCTCGCGTGTTGATATGTTGTGAAAGGGATAGAACAAACTTTTCTGAAGTTATAGACAGACTTGCTCAGGCAAAAGCTAGAAGAAAACCATTAATTTGAATCATGTTTTTATTATAAAGCTTATTATTGGAACATTTTTGAATTTGTATTAAAAATCATCTAAAGTGTTCACAAAAATGTTGTTTTTATTTACTATGGCCCTAAATATAACTACTAGTAATAAATAATCAAAATATCCGAAAGGTTAGCTATTCAGAGTTCAATCTTCAATTATAAAATGTAGCTACTAATTTTTGGACAAGTTTATAAAAAAATTACAAGGGGGAAGGCACATGAGCTATCCATGCTCAGCGCGCCAATCCCATAAGCCCAAGGCCTGGTAATATGTATTGTAATTATTTTTAGTTACAAGAAAACACATTGAGTAAACTACAACATGAAAATATTAAGTTTTATTATCAGATGTAACTATTTCTTAAAATTATATTTTAACTTTGAGCTTGTTAACCAATAAAATATATTTTATTTGACCTAATTTTTTTCCTTGTTTAATTGAATTAGCTGGAACTTTTGACTACCGGTGTTCAGTTTAAGGGGTTTTAACTGTGATCTATAAGAAAAAATAAATAAAATAAAAGGTATTTTACTGTAAGATTACATAAGAGTTTCAACTTATAATATTAGACAGACAGTGGGGCAAGCTACTGCAATATAGTTAATAGAATTATAATACGGATAAACTAGCACAATCTGGCAGACCAGGTCAGGAGCTGGATTCAGTACTAGCATTCCAAAAGAGTGATTTTTCATAACTTTTTTTTTAGCTCAAGCATTTAAGCTATAGATTTATTTAATAGCATAATCTCTGAGTAGGAATGAGGGTGGTTATTGAAAATAAACCCACATTAGGACAGTATGAGAGAATGGGAAATAAAATTAATGATGGATAATATTTATAAAACTACACCAAATGCACCCAGCCACGATTCAAGCTTCATCCCCCACATCACGGACAATTAATTATTCTACTGCAAGGCTGATACCTTAGACCAATAATGCAGGCTTTATTTATTATTAGGGCTGTCAAACTTGATTCCTCGATACCCTTGATTCTTACTGGTATCGAAAGAATCGATCTTAATATTACAATTCTCGCTACTTGATTCTTAGCTCTCTAGTTTAGTTGCCGTATTAGCCTGAATATTGTACGACACTAACATTTTGAAGTGTTCTACGTGAAAAATAAATGGTATTGAATATAATCCGGCCTGATATGACATTAACAAGAGGTAAAAACTTATAGAACAAAAATTGACATAGTTAATAAAAACAGAGAAATAAATTATATGTCTTTTACTGTTTTTACAAATAAATTGATAAATAATAGCTACGGAAAAAGTTTTTATTTTCAAGTAGGCCTAATTAAGTATTTTAATTTGCTACCAGTACAATACCTACTTAAGTTTTCTTTCTGATATCTTTAATTAAAAACGGTACACTTTCCTTTAACGATCCTATTTGGTGAATTGAATAAACTTGTGTTCTCAACAACTGTTTAATAAACTTTCTTTTTTATACAAATATTTGAGTCAATGATGCTTTATTTGTAAGTAAAAATACATATTTACTATAATATAATTTCTAATTATATTATTTTGATTATTTGATATAATACTTTGTAATATTGATATTTTTTTGTTAAAATCTAAAAATTTTTTTAGTAACTAAGAACATTTTTTAGTTTTTTGGTGTGTTAATAAGTTGAATACCTACATATTTTTTATATGAGGTTGGCTGCTTGTAAAAATAATGAAAAAGAAAGTGTTCAGAATTGGAATCGAGAAAAACGGGTATCGTGACATCTCTATTTACTATCCATAGTACTTTTGATAAAGATTAAAACATATAACTCTTTTTGATGTAACAACAAATTACCTGTTGATAGTAAAAGAGTAGTTAACAAATGGTGATAAAATCAATGATTTATAGTATATTGAATAAAATAACAGTATAATTAACCTTTTACCAAATATTAACCCATTTAGAATAAAAAAAATTACAATTATAGTTGAAAGAGTTATGTAGAATTTACTGTTCTTACCTTGCATTGATAGGGTCGGTCTCTGTCATTTTCACACCAAAATATTGTGTAACTATCAATTTCTGTAATAAAATCTGGTTGTTTCCAGGAAAGTTCAAATACCCCATCGCCATAAGCTATTTTGGTGAATGATAAAGGCTCAGGTGGGCCTGAGGGAAAGAAAAAGGTAGGTAAATTAATCCAAGTATAAATTAACTTAACTTAACCCTATACTGATTGAAAAGAAACATGATTGATAAATAATAATCTGCAATGTTACACTAGTTTAAATATACTCTGTAAAGATGTTATTTGATTATAAAGCAATAAGAAACACTTGCCTTTCTCAATGATGAGCACAACGAAACTTTCACCAACTTGAAAATAATAGCATTTACAGTCATTTCAGATAAATATGTCTGATTGAATATTTAACTAGCCACACCACTGCATAAATAACATAACAATTAAATTTGAATTACAACAATTAAAAACACAAAGTTATTATGGTTCTAAAACTTCCCTTCAAGACCATTTATTTTTAATTTGATAAGAAGAGAGTAAAAATAAGTTCATGCAAAAACATTGGAGTGGTGTAGTTGCATGCATATAGAACTTCACTTTTCTCATTAGAGTGCTATTTGTTTATTGAGTAAATAGGACTTGAATAAGTCAATTTTATTCTGTGATATTACAAAGCCAAATGAATGTATTTACTAAAAAAATTGACTTTAATAAAAATTAAAAATTGATACTTTTAAAGAGATGCTTTGAATAAAGTTAAAAAAAAAGTTGATGTTAAAAGTACAAAATCTGCTGATTGTCTGATAAATATAAGGAAGATAAAATTTATTTAGGTTAATATTGCATTAGTATCTCATCGATTAATGTGGGAAAATTAGCAATTTTAACCAATATAACCTAACCTTAAAATATGAAAAGTAGTTTAAGATTAAAGTACTTGAGAATGAAATGATTGCAACCTTAATGGACCTTTCAATGCCATCTCTGGCACAGATTAGAGACTAGCCCCGTGGTGTAGTGGTATGCACACCTCGCTAAAAACTTAGGGGTCCTGGCTTTGATTCCCGGCTGGTAGCATGGGTAATTTTCATTAAAGGGTAATTATCCTAACAGTCACTGGGGTTTGATCAGTTAGGCTTAGTTAGGTTAAGGAGTTTCTACTAGTTCCACACTCTCATATTCACTATCACCGTCACCTCATTTCATCGGGACATGGGACAGAAAGGATGTACTATTAGTACATTTGAGCGTCCCCTGGACAACGGTACATTAGTACTGAATAATATTTCCACAAACTTGGCTACGAATGATGTAGCACAGACATATATATATATATACTGAGTAAGAGATATGAAATGCTATGCTTTTGTAAAAGAATCAGACATATTCTTAGACAACCAACCCAACTACTGTTACTCAATCATACAACTGATATATTAGAAAAAAAAGTAGTAATCTAAGTATTACTAATACATCGTGAGAAAATACTCAACCACAGTAAATAAATAAAAAGAGCTAGAGCAAACGCGTATAAAAATAGTTTTTAAATATCGAGTACTGAAAGTAAATGTTTGCCACGAAAAGATATATAAAACAATGTAGTGGTAATTTAAATTTTATTAAGTAGATAAGAATAAATATTTTATCTGTACAAATAAATTTAATTTAATTTTATAGAAGAGATTAATGAACAGATTTATTTTAGTATGTGTGTTGTACCATAGAACCATATTTATTTCCCTTGCTATGTGCTAAATAATATCTTAACCATATTTAGCTCTTGCTGCAATTTAGGAAAAATAAGTCTCCCATTTAGATGGTGTAGTGTATATTGCCTTTGTTCTAACATACTGTAGATGAATTATGATAAACAACTGCGAAGTTTAGAATTTTCATATTTTAACAGTCCCAGTTTAAAAATATATAGTCTTTATAAAATTATATATATCATAACCCCGAGCAATATTGGGATGTTTGTTTTGATTTTCATAGCTTTCTTGTATGTACGTGCTTAAAAGCGCTAGCTTAGGGAATATTATTTAGCGAATTAGATATATTAAATAGGAATGCTGACTATGCATAACAATGTTTGCTCTAGTTGCAGAGGAAAGGGGCCAGAGCAGGTTCTATTAAACCTAAATTCGTAGCCATATCTATTACTACAAACACACACAACTACCTTGCCACAAGCTATCCTAACAGATCCAGTCCAGTGTAAAGGGGGGCGAGGGTCGCAACATATAAATATTTAAAGGATAAAACGCTTTTTTTTTTACCATAAATAATATTGAAATTTTGGTAAAACTAAAAACACATCTACATATTTGTCATAAAGTGAAATTTTACTTTAAGAAGTTTGATACTTACTTTCATGTCTACTTGGAACATAGACTACCGAGGATTCTTTAGAATAGCCTACAGAATTGGCAGAAACAATGACAAATCTGTAGCTATTATTACTTATTCCCTTAAACTTCGCAAATGCTTTTGTAGTTTCATTTGGATGCAAATTTCTGAAAAAAATACAAGCTTTTAAATAATGATAAACGAAAGTGAAATATTTAATCAATATATAATTTGACTTCTTCCCTTCAGTTTTCCAAAAACTATAACCATGATCCAAAATAATATTGATTTCATTTTATTTTATAGAATACATTGGATAACTATACAAACAGAATTTTTGATATTTCCATTCAAGTGTTTATTAATATTTATTTGTTTATTTATTTAGTTATTTGAGATAAATTATTGAACTAGACATTAATTGTTAGTACACAAGAATGAGTATTTTTGGGCCCAAGATACAGCGAGGCCCAAACCTCTCCCCCTGCAGAACCCATAGAGATTTTCTTTTTGCAAAGCCACCAAATTTCTATAAGATTTTCTTGACTCTTAGCAGTAAGTTAATTTTTTCTAATTCAAAATTAATTTTTAATATAAAAAATGACAATTTTACTTAATTACAATTTATAATTTTACTCATGATAAAAGTACTTAAACCAATATTATTAAATAAATCATTACAACTAATGAAGGGAAATATGTTATTAGATAGTTTTTATAGCTGTGAAAAGTACCGTTTCTGTCCATTTTCTTCAACCGATGTAATTTTGTATTCAAATTTATCTCCATTTTTCATTTCATTAGGAATATATCGCCAGTAGATGTACACATCCCGAAGAAGTCCCCCAGACACTTCAAAACTTCCAATATCCGTTTTTGGTGGGGCGCCTGGAACTAAAGAGAAGATATTTTCTTGAAAAAAAGTTTTAAGAAATTGAAAACAACTATTATGTTATCAAGATTTATGTGAATTTAATAGAAGATGTTATCCTAACATTACTTTTAAAATGTATGAATGCAAGTAAACTGACAAGTTAGTGTATACACAATGAACACAAATAATTAAAGAGCTGTGTGTATATGTATGTGTATATATATATATATATTCCAATAATATATGGTTTGTGAAGTACATTTTTTTTAGAAAGCTCAATTTGTTGGTTAATTAACTCTTAAGACAGAAAATTGAATACCATTTCTTTACAACCATTGCTCTTACAACATTCAAGAGTCGCTATGCTACCTAATATACGAATGATACAGGTACAAAATGGGGAATAATATTTGCCAACAAATTGTAAGTTATTAAAATGACTGAAATTTTACCCAGTTAAGATGTATATCCTGATTTTTTTTGTAAGAACGATTTAGAAAATTCAAACACATTTCTTTGTGGCCAACAATGATAACATTTTACTTCATTATTTGTGTTATTTTATAGGTATTTATAAAATTTATCAGAAGTGACAGATGCAGATGACATGATTTGATGTATGCATGTATTAAAATTGTTTTAGCATGATGGAAGTAAAGCGTGTGCTAGGGTGGATGGAGCATTAAGCATATGGTTTGACAATGGACAGAGTGGTAGACAAAATTGTGTTATGTTCCTGTGGTTTTTTAATGTTTTTATAGATAAGTGTATGAGGGATGCTTGTGAGGATACGAATGGTGTACAAATGGACAATATGAATGTGAGTGAGATTGCTGTTATATGCAGATGATGCCGTATTAATGGCTGACTGTGAAAGAGACTTGCAGAATGCATATTCATATAAATTTCTCCAAAAATAAGGTGATAGATAGTTTTTGATAAGGACGGATCAGGAAATGATTATCAACTAATATAAATTGAAAAAAGTGTTAGAATAGGCGAATGATTTTATGTATCTGGGCAAAATGTTCTGTAAAAATAAAAGAATAGATGGTGAAATCAACAAACAGGTTGTAAAGAATGATATAGTAAAGAAAAAGGAAAATATGGCATTGTGGAAAAGTGTTCTAACGCCAACATTGATGTGCTGATTTGAAGTGTGGGTTTGTCAGGAAAAACACAAGAGCAAAGTGAATGTGGTTAAAATAAGAATCTAAAAATTGTATATGTAAACATTCATATGGACATAGTCGGTAAGGAACGGGTGCTGAAGGAGTGTGGTTTGAAAAGGAATCCAATAGGCCAATGTGAAAGAAGCGTGTTATGTTGGTTTGGACATGTTGAGAGGATGATGAAGAAACTATAAAAAGGTAGATTGTGTGTTTCAAAAGAAAGGGGTAAGCCATGTAAGACGTGGCTCAAAGTTGTAGACGAATGTGTAAAGGAGAGAAACATTAAAAGAGTTTTAAGAATAAAAGAGCACGTATGACTGTGTATGGATGTTGAAGGAAGTATACAAGGATAGGGACGTGTGGAGAAAGTTAGTGAGGATGGATTAAGTACGGAGTTGTTTTTCGAGCTATTTGCACAGTTCATGCCTACCCGATAAGAGAGCGGTATGATTATGTATGTATGAACTAACTACCAGAAACTGTTCTTCCTACCAAAATGAGGGCATTGATTTAAAATCGTTTTAATTCACTGTTTCAGAACGATATATTCCATACAATTCACTAAACCTAACAGTCGGGTTATGGAAGTTACACCAATTTGAATGTTTTACTTGATGCTTAAAATATATCAGAGGCATGGAGCTATTATACATATGAAGGGGCTTTCTTGATGCACAACTTTAGCCGGCCTTGACTTGGGGAGTGTTGGGGGGGGGGGAGTATGGATAATCTCAGGAGGCGCGTAGCTGTTGGCATTTCCTAGCAAAAAGTTTTAGGCATGAGTCTGTGATTATATAGACCTATAGGCTACATTATATAACATATATTTAATAAACAGAGAAATAAAATACTAACTGTTTTACAATTATTTTCCCTCTCCCAAAAAAAAATTATTCTGTGCATATCAGTTACTATTCTCACAATTTACTAAAGTTAGGTAAGTTACAATAAAGCTAATATGAGTTAAAAAAAACTATAATACCCAAAAAATGATTATATTTAACGTTAGCATGAACATACTGTAATTTTAAGATGATTTATTAATATTAGCAACAAAATTCTCGATTTTAGGCTAATTTGCATTTTCAGAAGCTTGTTATTACCCGAAATGCAAAGTAATCTTGTATGTTTTTTTACATAAAAACAACGCAAATTTATTCAACATTTACATCCTACTCACATAAAGCATCTAAAAGCTTTCAATGTGGTTGTATTCTAATTCAAGTGAGCACACATCTATGCTACCCATGTTAAACCGGTGGCCAGTTACCATACTACGCCATACAGCGGCTCGATCCATCTCTCTGTGAGGGGGCGTGACTGGCTTCACTTTCTTACAACACTACAGCATAGGGATTTCTTCTCCATATAATTAAATTAATGCAATAAATAAAAAAATATAGAAAAGGCAAAATATTTAAAGCATTTTCATTAAATAGTCATTGAAAAATCTGTATTTTTATTTCAAATAAACTTGGTAAAAGCTGAAATTTTTATAGGAATAATCATATTAATCAAACAACAAATATATGAACTATAGGAGTTTAAATAAGTTGAAGTGTTAATTTACAATGTAGTTATATAATTCAAACATACACAAAATTAATGCTCATCGAATAGTTATTTCTTGAGAAAGAAAGAAATTATTAGATGTGACTAGGCATTTAAATGCTACTATGTCTGGCAAGCAGTTGATGTTCCAATTCTATATTTAAGATGCTGGACTAGAATAAGACCTACAAGGTTTTTTAATACATTGTTGTACATTAGAGAAATACATTTGAAGTAAATGTGATAATTAATAGAGTGCAACTGAAAGTAAGATTTAAACTAGAATACGTATAAACCAATTGTGCCAATTAAACCAGCTAGCTTGATCATCTGTTAAAAAGGCCAGTAAGTTACAAAATTTACTAAAACAAATGGCTTGAACTTAATATTTTCAAATATATTAAACCTGATATTGATAACATAAATATCTTATTTTATTTTAAAATCTGGCTATTTGGTAAATCACTTTACAAAATTGAGTGATACTTTTGAGTATACAGATCTAAGTATGATAATTAGTTAATTAAATAAATTCCAATATTACAAAGTCTATGAAGCTAGTACATGATAGGTGGAATGAGCTCACCTATTGCAGAGGTCATAAAGGTTATATTTGTTGGAGTAGACCATTTATCCTCGCCGGTAGCCACCGCTGACCTCATGGAGATACGTACTTCGTACAACATGTGTGCATATTTCAACCCAGTAATATTCAAACTGTGGTTTTCACCATGAGTTTTCAAGTTACTTGTATTTGCTGGCTATTGAAACAAATAATATTCATTTTTATCAAGAAAGGAGAATAGATAGATAACTATTTTTAAATTTAGCCAATAACTAATAAGTGAAGGTTGTGTTTTACACTATTTGGGTGTGATTATCAACATTAAAATTTTTACTTTAAATTGACCTGGTGTAGTTACCAAATTAATTATATGACTAAGATTGATACAAGTTAATACAAAGATTATTGCTGCAATACATAAGATTTTCCTCCCTTAGTGTAGCCCTTCCCAAATGAATTTCGTAAAATTCACAAAAGTGGATGTTGTGCTAGAAGTCGCATAAACAATTCCTTTGTGTGGTAAGGTGACCTGACAGCCAATTTGAAATTCTTATGACCACTCAAATAACAGTATTGTTAGATATTTTTGTACACAAGGCAGTTCTGGAAAGCAGTTTTAATTTCAAATCAATTGTGTATTGTTTATCTAAGACATTGTTGTATTTCCAGCATGATTAAAATAAGATGTTTTTTTCAAAACTTGTTTGTATTGCCTGCAACTTGTTTGACAGACCATTTTTTGGGAATGAATATATGTTATACAAATATTTTATGTAGAAGTCAAGTGAGGACTTATCAGTAGGTACATTTCACATTTTAGGAATCCTATTTAAATTTTTACAATTTTTTACTCATTATCAACATGAATTTAGGATGGGTGGGCTGATAACCAGCTTTACCTTAAATTAACCTATCTCAGAAACTGAAACCCGGAATAGCCGGAGTTGCAAAGCTTTGTTGCTCTACATAGGTAAAAGAAATTAATAAAAATATCTCTTATATATAAACAAAGTTCATGTCCTTCCTTCTTCATGAGTTGTTCAAACCCTTCTAAGCGTGCAAGAGTTCTGAGATTTGATGGGCAAATAGAGGGCTTCTCCCATACAACTGGAAAAGTCTAAATATGGGGAATTTCAAAATGGGGCACCGGGAATTATGGGGTCTCGGGGGTCGATAAATATAAAAGTATATAAGGGAAGGTAGATAACAGAAATTTTGCAGGAAGGTAGAGGTACAAATTTAGAAAATCAAAAAAGTCTTAGCATATGAAATTTCAAAGTTGGAGTAGGTGAAATGAGGGAAGGAAAGTTCGAAATTTTAAAAATTAATATAAACAACTACTGGGACTTTAGTAAAAGGGGGAGGATATTAAAAAAAATATCTTTAGGTGAAATAGAAAATTAAAATTTGCCAGGAATGTCTGGGATTACTCTAAATACCTAAATAATTCTTAAATATTTGTAATTGAGGATTGGTGAAATGGGGGTAAGGTTTTTCAAAATTTCCAAGACTTGTAGTTAAAATTACTTAATTTGGTGGTGGTGGTGGTGGTGGTCAGTATCACAATCATCACCATCATCAACTGTTTCCAACCTGTGGCTGGGTCAGTTTAGTAAAATGCCTCCATCTTCCTCTATCCTTCCAACATTCTTCCTCCTTTAATTTCTTCCATTTTTCTCCTCTCACTAGAAAACTTTCTGTTATCTGACAATCCCATCTCTTTCTTGGCCTCCTTGACTTTATTTGGTAGTAGGAGATTATATTTGTCAAGAAGGGTTGATAGTCATCGCAAACTTACAGAAATAAACAAATAATTAAAATAAAGTATCTGAAAATGGGGGAGGGGCAGAAGATTTCCCCTTCACTCCCCCAAAATTTCCAAATTTGAAATTATAACAATTCCTGTATAGTAGAAAGTTGAAATATTTAGATACATGTAGAGAGGCAAGTAGTTAAACGGATCACCCCATACAACCATGAACGTCTAAAGAAAGTAAAATCACCTTTCTACTATTTGGGCAACTTATTTCAAAAGATTAGTTGAGCTGTTAGAAATGGGATTTCTGGGTTTCATGCTAAAAGGATTTACCCTTACAATCCCAATATTATCCAAGATAATGCATTTTATTTGTCAAAATCCATCTGTTCAAACACTATACAGTAGGATTCAGAACAACCACATGCAAACAGGATTTACTAAACTATAAAAACATCATCCTGGTTCAAAGCTTGAATTCAAATTCAAATAAAATTTTTACCTCATTCCTCTAGTGTCTAAGCTGAGCATAAATCAAGTGATAATGTTCCAGACACAACCAATAAAATAATCAACCCATTTTCTACAGTAGCAACACTTGCAGAGAGAAAGAAAAGGTATCAAAAGAAAACCTTTTGTTGCTCATTCAAAATCTACAGAATATATTGACAAAAAAATAAAACAAGTGAATACAAATAAGCAAGTGAAGGAAAACCAAGTCAGTCAAACCAACAGGAAGTTGAGTCAAGAAAAGTCTGCAACTATCAAACTTCTACCTCTTCTGATAAGGAGTAACATGGTAGAAATTCTTTAAATAGTGATAAAGAAGACCTAGAAAATATTTCAAATTTAAATGAAGATGAAATCGTCAAGAGTGTAGAATTTATGGATGTCTTAAATAAACAACCCTAACTTCAAAATGGAATCAATTAGGGGTCTGCGAGCTTGGGTTTTTTCATTCGAATCGAACTCGAGTCAAGTATTTCTAAAAGCAATCGAGTTTGAGTATATTCATAATTTTTAAATGTTAAAAAGTATATTAAAACACATGTTCTTAATATGAATGACACTTATTTTAAAATTAGAAATAACACTTATAAAACACATCAACACTCGAATAAAAATCTAATAAAAAAAAATAATTAATGTGGTTTCAACACTCGTGTCTTTAAAGACATTGAAATTACACTAACAATTATAAAACAAAGCTAATAAAATGGATAGTCGCATAATGGCTTGGAAATGTATAATAAGACGGTGTAAAAACACTGTACAGTGATGTAAGGTAAGTGATAGTTAGGTTAGGTCCAGATATTAACAAACACACACCTCTCTTCGTGTCTTCTTAAACTTTTACACTTCTCACTTCTTCAAACTTCCACAGTTGCACATTAGTTTGAATTTTTGGGAATATTACTTTTTCATTAATGTCTTTTCATATGAAAAATAAATATTTCCAAAAGTTCAAAACAATGTGCAACTGTGGAAGTTTGAAACAGTCGGAAGTGTAAAAGCGTAGAAAGAAAATAGAGAAGTTTGTTTATATCTAGGTCTAACATAACTATTCTTTCAGGTTGGCTTCCTTCACTATCACTTTGCATTATTGTAGTGTTTCTACACTGTCTCGATCAAAAGTTAATAAAATCTCCATTTTAATAAGCTAATATTTCCCCAAAATACACTTCAGTAACTTAATTTACACTAAAAGAAAACATAAGAATAATAAACCTTTTGAAGTGTTTCATATTTCGTTTATTTTTGTTTATTAGTGTAATCGTGCATGATCACGTCTTCTGTTCAATTTCCATTCTTTTATACGCAGTTGCACATGCATGTTATACAGGCTCTTGTTAAGACATTATTTTATTGAGAAATTTACTTCCAATTCAAATTTTAATGCGTATAAAAGTTGATGCTAATATTTTAAAATTAAAAATAATATTTCTAGCAAATAATATGAAATAGTGGATGCTTTTTTTGATATAAATGTGGTAGGTTTGGTAAAATATGTATTGCAATAAATAAGATCAAAATTAATTTAAACAGGTTAACCAACATAATTCTATAACTAAATAGTAACTAAACTAGAGCTAGTTTTGTAGCTAAACGTATTAATTAATATGAGTTTTAAGTTTATTAAGTTTGAAAACATTTAATATATTAATATACTCTTGATATTACATTTTTAATTTAATATAAATTAATTTTGAAAAGGACCCGGTAAAAATAGTAAAAAAAAATCATTCAATTATTTAGTAATCTTCTTTGCTATTTTTATTTTCATTGCTTTGTCATGGCAATACAATTAAACAACTTCAATCAAGTATAATTCAAAATGGACGACAATATTGACTAAATTTACCAGTCCAAAGTGGTTTTAAAGCGCTGTTATGTTATTAATGTGAGAATTGAAATAAATATTTAACAATTTTTTAAGTAGACATTTGATTTATAAGTGGAAATGCTGATATTATCTCAATTAAATAGACTAATTATTATTGCATTTTTAAAATTGATTATTATGTACATCAAGTGGAAGTTTGAAAATGACAAGCCTACAAAACTTTGAATCTCGATCTCGAGCTTAAGTGATGAGCTCAGCTCGAGGCTCAGAATATGAGTACTCGCAGAGCCCTAGAATCAATATAGCAAATGTTTCTGTTGGTTTCTCTAGTCTTACAATATCCCTAGAATTAAAGGAAGGCGTGGCCATTGTTGTAGAAAATGTATGCGTTCAAATATGAGGAAAAAAAAGTAATTTACATAATATGATGATATGTAGACTGTAATGGGTCATCTCTCTCACCACATTTGGGATTTTCATAAAAAAAACACATTAACTATTGTATTATTTTGCAACAGTATTTTTTTCCTCAAAGAATTTAAATACTTAAAATTATCTATGTATTAATATATAATTTATAAATCAATTTAATGAACAATATATTTTTGTGTCAATGTAGGGCATCTCTCCTGGCTTAACCTTCCATCATAATTAAAGACATGCAAAAGGTGATGCTATTTTTTTAGGGGAAAAGTGGGGTTATTTTTCTCAAAAAGCGATGATATATGCTGATCTTGATTTTATTTACAAAAATACGAGTTGAATTAATATTTATTAAAAAAAAAAAAAGAAGATAAAACCATCTACATTTTTAGTTCATATTGTGTATTTAACTATTTATTAACATATACGGAGGAAAATCAAATATAAATACGCACAATGATTTTGCCCTTAGTTATGTCACTCACACAAAAGACTGCAATACTGAGTGCGGGGAGATTAAAGTTCGAACCCTATTTGGGTGTACTGAGGGTGGTTTTTCCTAAATGGTTTTACACCATAACTGCCGAGTACACTTTCTTTTTATTTAACATTCTTCTTCCCTAGCGCATTAATGCAATTAGTACATATGTATAACCCAGGCGGATAGTAAGACGTGATGCTAATTAAATATAAATATACAGGATTTCCCAAAATGGTCCATAAATAGTATTGTTCCTTCTGTGCAGGTGAGACACCAAATTGCTATTGACTTGTGATGAGCGTATCTAGATAATCCTCCTGGATGGGTCAAGCAGTACCCGGCATGTTGCATAGGTGTTCAACAAAAGGCATGGGCCAGGAAAGACTGTCACCTATGATACTGTAGCCAAACTCATCACTAATTATCAAAATACCGGGAATTTGGGATCCAGCCCCGATTGGGACGCCCATCGACCTCTACAGGCAAGAGAAGGTCAACCGACGGCTGTGCTTGCAGCACTGTCCAAGAGCCTCAAAAAAAGCATCAGGTGCCTCTCCTCTGAAACCAGCGTCAGCAAAAGCAGGTTTAACAGGAGAGTGAAAACCAACAAATGGCATCCCTACCAAATGCAGCTGCTACATAAGTTGAGCGAAGAAGATTATGACTGATGTATCAAATTCTGCAAATGGGTTTAAGATCAATTTGACCAGCTGGAATTTGGTGTTGACTTCCTCTTCTCAGATGGGGCCAACTTTTATGTTAACCCCCAGGATATGAGTTACTGGAACAATACAAATCCCCACTGGGTGGACGATTCCTAAATGCCAGGTGCCGGAATGTTGATGTTGTGGTGTGGCCTGTGGGGAGGCAGGCCGATTGAGCCCATCTTCATTAATGAAACATTGAGATGTGGGAGGAGATGGTGATGCCGTTGGTGTTGAATGCCAAGGGAGATAGAATTGGCCGAGGAAGAACTGTCAAATGGCTACCCCGATCCCCAGACCTTACATCCTTTAATTTTTACCTCTGGGCTCACATAAAGTTGCAGGTCTACCAGGAGAAAATCTTAGACTTGCACCACCTGCAGGCCCACCTCATCAATGCCTGCCATAATGTGATGCCAGATATGTTGTAGCAAGTGAGTTGGGACTGGTTGGAATGCATTGACCTGTGCCACATTGAACACTATGACATTTCTATTTTGAACCAACATTCCTTTGTGTATGGAGACATTTGGGAAACCTTGTATGTGTGGATGTGTGTGTGTATAGAGATAAAGTTGTTTGTCATAAAGTAAATGTGAATGTTTGAGAGGGCAGTGAACTGTTACAGCGTACTGTATATACTAACCAGCCAGATATCATTGGTGTCATACTCGGCCTGATACACAACTTTATGAATGAGACCAGGTGGGAATGTGTGCATGGCGTATGGTATAGACCAGTTCAACAAAACGCTGTTGTGTGTTGTTCCTGAGACAATGAGATCTGTTGGAGGCGCAGGAATCACTGTAAAAAGAAATCAAACACTTGCAAGAAAGCTTTCTTTTATTAAATATTCACTAACGAGAAATTAATTAAATTTATAATAAAACAAAACCAAATAAACAGAAAAGTATAGAACAAATACATTTTATATGAGGAGGGTAGTGTGGGCAAAAAACCCATAAATGTAGCCTATGGTTAGATTAGATAAGATAAATAGGGTTGGACTATAATAATTTTTTTTTAACTTAAGTTCAAAGTAAGAGTATTGGAAACAACCTTGAAATAAACCCTCCTTATTATATCTGGTCATGTCCAGGGTAGAAGTCAACATGCCAACAAACTCTGATGTTTAGGTTAAGTGAAATAAGATAAACTATTTTTTGGTTGCGTCTATTTTAAGTAATCAAACTTCATTTTTAAAACTCCTCTCCTCAATTTATTAAGGTAGGATGGAAGGGTGCGCGAGAAAAGGCCAGTTGCAGTTTTAATGGAAAAACTTTTTTTTTAGCCAAAATAAATCAAATATTGCTCCAGTACAAAGAGCTTAATTTTGTACATGTGGTGATATCAAAAGTTGTTGAATATCTGTCATGAGCATGATGGCATTATCTAACAAACTTTTTAAATTAAGATAAAAAGTTGTCATTAAATTTTAGAACACCTTTGACAGATATTCAAGAAATTTTGAGGTCACTCTGTGAAGAAAATTAAATTCTATATTTGTACTGGAGCAATATTTTATTTATTTTGCCCAAAAAAATATTTTGACATAAAAACTACAAAAACACTGGCTTTTTGTCACGTCCCCTTCCATTCAACCTTAACTGCGGGAATTAAGTATGTAATAAAGGTGTTTAAATAAATAAGTGTAGGTGGTTAGTAAGTTGATGGATTATTATATTTATGGTTTCTAGTTCAATTCTGGCTTTACAAGAGTATGGTGGGCCTAACCTATATACAGACAAGACAAGTATTCAAATGTATGTGAAATATAGTGATGGATAGTTATTTATATAATCCAAAGTGAAACTAAAATAAAGTGATAATTTTCGGGGAGGTGTCTTAAATACTAATGTAGGTTGTATATGAGGCATCTAAAAGAGAGTTTATTTTAAATTTATTAAATAATTTAAGAAAATAAGATATAACAATATATTTATTTTTTCAAATAATATTGTATTTCTATTCCCACATTATATTGAGATATAGTCAATCACACAGTTGTGTGTAACTGGAATCAAGAGCAAAGTATGTTAGTCTCACTTACCATGGCCATAATGATGAAACTTGTGTGAAAAAGAGGTGTTACCAAATTGATTTTCTCCTGTTAAATTGTAGTAATAGTATGCGTAAGGTAAACGGTAATGTGGATCTGTGCTATCATTCCAAAAGCAATAATTGCTTGTCTCGTCTGTATTAGATGGACAACCATATTGCATCCTAAAACAATATCAAAATGTTAAACATTACTACTGCAAAATTACACGTTTAATGTCTCAATATTGAGAAACAACTAGTACAATTATTATATGTTCCCCTACACCAATGGGTAAAATTACTTGTACACTTATAGACACAAAAACATGAAGATATATTTAAAAGCTGATGTTCCAAAAGGAAATTGAGGTTTGACGAATGTTATATTATTCCAGTAGTAGAAGATCAAATCTGTGTTGGTCTTTATTTTTTGTTTTGTTCTAATATGGTGCAAAACTTTACCATCAAGGTGTGTTTCAAATACCACACCCACTTCATTTAGTTTAAATGTGACTTTCAAACCATTGTTTTATAAATCATTAACAAAAAATATTTTAAGATTTTTTTATAATTAATCATAGCTGAATAAAATATATATAATTACTTAAAATATTTTTTGTGCACGCAATAATTTGAAACATCAAAGCAACTAACCAAACTAAGCAAAGAATTCTGATCAGTGGGAAGTTTTCTTTGAATGAGAAAATATGTTTTCTTTAATAAAGATTTTTTTTTAAATTGATTTTTAACTTATTTGTACAAACACATATTTAAGATTACTAAGACAAAATGTTGAATATCTCAGCTTGATAAGTAGAGTACAATTAATAACATTAATACAAATTTTAAATGGAAGAATGACAGTATAAAAATAGGTTTAAATAAGCCTATCATTTACTTTTAAGCACCTAAGTCATGTATGTATTTGCATTTTTAATATTTAACTAAAACATTGTTTTAACTATCTAGACTACAAATTTGAATATATGTTAGGGTGTTCAAACAAACTATATTTTAAAATTCCCCGACTTTTCCATATTATAAACATTATTGTATTAAGATCACAGCTTATTGTAACAATATACCTAGACACATACAATCTGAAATTGTGTCAGTCTATGAAGGGGTTAAAGGGTCTCAGTCTAAAGCAATGGGTTATTGGGTGTGATCTTTTAATGTCTCAATAGACATTGATTGAGCGCCTTAAACCGGTACAGTTCAAAATTGTTGTGAGATACTTCCCTTACCCAGCTTTGTCTAAGAATGGGTGGTAGTAGGGTGGAAAGATGACATGAAAATCATATGTTGACGCAGCAGAAGAGAAGACCAAATTTCATTTTGGGTCTTATCTTCTTTCTCAAACTGAGTACCTGCTTGAGAGGAAATACCCCCACCATTCTATTACTTTCCCTAACCTGGCGTGTGTCACTATTTTGGTAAATTGGTTTTCTGTATTCTGAAATACAAACAAAGTAGAGACCAGTCGGTCGCGTCTACCTGAAGTTTTGGGTTCACAAAGTGTTTGAATAAAGGCTACATTGAATAAGCTTTGTTCCTATTTCAAATATACACTGCTTAGAAAACTTCTTTATTTTCCTAGTAAATTGAAATAGTTTTAAATCTGCGTTTAATGAAAAGATATACTCATATTCCTATTGCTTATTGCTATGTTGTTTGAAAAACGAATTTGTTAATAAATGTATAATATAATGATTATCTAGATTTTTGAAATCAATTGGAAAGTTATTCATACACTTTATAAACATGCTTAAAATTGGCTTTATTAGCATATGGTGCGTATAACCCGAACGGGTAGTAAGACGCGGTGCTAATAATAATAATATTAGCATATGACTTGGAAACTATTTTTAAATTATAATTGAATAATTATTTATTGTGCCCTTTACGAATACCTACATATCTACGCTTCCTTTTAACCGAGACAAACCCAGTATACTCAGGACGAATGTTGTTGAGACAGGCAGTACCCAAATAGTCCGAGGATCCTTTCCAAGGATATAGTATAATATCATGTATAATATATTCTTTAAATGCTAGATGTTTTTTCAATTTTGTGAAATAAAATTCACCTAGCCCATGAATTTTTATTTATACTATTTTATAACTTATGAAATTCACAATATTAAACAATGTTTCGAGCAATATGGGAAAAACAAAAAAACTGTTTCAGAAGTCCTTGCAGTAACTAATAATATTTATTATCAATGAATATTATTGAACTCTACCAGCATTCTTATAGTTATTTTACAGTAAATAGCTAAAGATTTTTGGGTTCTTCAAAATATTTTGCGCTTTCTAAAAATACAAGTTCCGCACCCTTTTGGAGGCTCAGTCCAACCCTGGTCTACTTGATAGCATATAATTTACAAACAATTCGAAAGGCTACGCTAACCACAAAAAGTTTATTATTAAAGAAGTATAAATATAAATGTATTTTTTAGAAAAATATTCACTCTTCAATAAAAGATATGTGTGAATAATTTAATACTTTGTATGTCAAGTCATGATAAGGTGCATCAACTTGAGCAACATTCAAATTGAATCCAATTTTGGTATTGAATATTATTTTACCACAGTTATGCTTTGATCGGTATATTATTTTTTTAACATTTAAAGTTGCTTATCATATTTTACAGAGTACGTCTCTCATTATATTTTAACCGACACTTTAGCTAGGTCGATAGCACGTGTACTTACAATGTTAAGGGTCCCATTTCGATTCCAGGTAAAGTCGGTAATTTAACTTTAGTAAACAGTTATGTATGTCATAAGTAAAAGCTAGTTTGTAAGTAGTGTGCTGATATAAGCCTTGTTTTAATAAATTATACGTTAAAAATCACCATTGAAAAAATAAATATTTTAAATGATATATTTTATGAAATAATATTGATGTAGGTTCACTTTATAGCTTGCAAAAAAATTTTTTTTTAAGACTCAGAAAAAATAATACAACTGAAATATTCTAACTGGTACTCTGGACAGGTTTCAAGGCTATTAGTGTTGTCCTGTCAAGCGAACAATAGGATTACTGCCGATTGAGTCTCGGGTTCTACTGAGAAACTCCACCTCTCTCTTGGCTCAAGTAGGTGTGGTGGGGGTTTTCACCCCTATCTTGTAATAAACCTACATTTATGTAACTAATGACCGATTTCTAGCCCAGGGAATAGGTTTATGGGATTAAAAATGTTATATTTGTAAATTACACACAAAACTTAAGATGGTATGTTTTTTTAAAATCCAACCATTTTCAAAAATGTAATTTTTGAGTTAATTTTAAAAATATATGGATACAAAAATTAATTATATAATTAAATATCAAGTTAGATGTCCATACAGTCATAAAATAAAATAAATAAAAAATATCATTATTGGTTCATCTGGAATTTCGGTCGCAAATCAGTCATTTTTACTGTGCATTAGTAGATATGCCACAGCACCTTAAGAATAACGATAGTACACTTAACTGTGTTAAAAGAACTTTGTGGTTTGTATTAACTAAAAGAAAAATGTGGCTTTATCTATTTTAAATAAAAGTTGCATATTTTATTAGTGAATGTGTGAAAATTCCAGAAATTTGATGAAATTCCCCAACTTTTCCCTGACTTTTCATTTTCAAGGTTTTCCAGGTTGCTGATCACACTTTATATTTATAAAATACATATTATAATTAAATCATCTCATACTAGCTTAGTAAAATAAAATTTTCAAATGGTAATTTTAGAACTCTCATAAAATAAACACAAGTTTAAAAAATATACCTTCCTCCAGCACGGCCAGGAAAGCGATATCTTAGCTTGTATTTTGTCTTCACAAAATTTTCTGGTTTCTCCCAAGAACAAGTTAAATTTTGCCAGTTCTGAGAGATGCAGGTGAAGTTCTTCACTTCTTGTGGTTTAGCTGTGATATAATAAAATAAAATTTAGTTAAATATGAATTTTGGCACTAATATTTGACCAAGTTAAAGTGCTTGAAATGTGTCTTGCTTACATTTGTCCAAAATGGATTATTAATTTAAATAAGCTATTTTCTCTAATAATTTTTTAGCCTAAGCATACAAAAATTGGGACAGCAGGTCTTTAGAATTTAGGCCAGTATTTCAGCATTTATTGAATAATAATTAATTAGATGGTGTAGACATATGAAGAGTAAAACAGCAAACAAATAAAATTTTACTTCTGTCTAACGGCAAAAAAATTTCCATAGTTACTAATAATTTTACCATGTTCGTCATTGGCCTAGTATTAGGAAGCTGATGAAATTTGTTTTCAAAATGTTTCTAGGTAGAAAAAAATCAAATTCAACATGGAAAAACACACACACACACACACGCACGCACGCACACACACACACACACACACGCACGCACGCACGCACACACACACACACACACACACACTAAATAGCGAAGAAGATATCAAAGAAAAAGAAAAACCAAAACAAAAATGTTCTTTATCATTTTATGGTAATATTCAGTGACCTAAACAAGCTACTTACTGCCAACAAATACTTTATTAAGGCAAACAGCAGTATCCCGTGATTGGCCAGGCTTGATTTCATCTGCCGGTGTCTGTAGTTTGCAATAGTACATAGATTCTGAAGGTGGTGGCTGCTTTACATACAACCGAACTGTAGTTTCATTTATTATTTCCAAAAACTCAGATGGCACTACTTTATTATCACGTAGGAATATTAAATCTCTAGCACTTCGATTAGCAGCAATATCAATACTTTTATTAAGCACACAGAATATTTCCAGTGGCTCTCCGCTCTCAATCATTATGTCGCCTTTAGGTATAGTAACTGAAACAAGAACAGATTATTAATAAATAAAGTAAGTTTATCCAAAAACATGTATTCTAAATAGAGGGTCTAACAATTAATCTAATGTGTGTGTCTACTAGTGTCCTACAATGCAGTAATAATGATAACATACATACTTATTTCATAAATATGTTCAGGGTTAAAGATTGGATCATTTTCTGGAATTATAAAGATTTACAGTAACTGCAGATATACAGTATAATGCATTACTGTAGAGATCAGTTGTCTAAGATGTCAAATAGAATATACATATTGAACATGAGAGAATTTATAGTCAGGTGCAGTGTCATAGTTACGGTGTATTGTGTTTGAAACCCCCCTTCCCTCTAGATGCTAAAAAATGTTTTTGCCACAACATAACTTATTTGGTCTATTTGATTTATTTTATATGTTCTATTGTCTGATAAAATACAACAAACAATATTTACATACTCATGGTGAGTGTGCCCACTACCATATGGGCTGCCAAGTTTTCACAGAAAACTACCCCCAATCCCCCATTTTCCCTGCAGGAGAGATCCTACTTACATCACTGATCAATTGTATGGTTATTAAGCATAACGATAATTGTATTATAACACCCACTACCATGTTTGGATTCTGAGGAAAAGGAAGAAATCAGTTATAAAAACAATAAGTACATAGTAAGTTGAATATCATTCACAAAATGCACTGACATGTAATAAATGATTGATAATGGAGACTTAGGGCCAGTTTCATAGTTAGGCTGAGTGTGCCTAAAATGTGGCGCTATACCAAACACAAGACTACACCTACCTAAACTTGAATGAAATGGTCCAGTTTGACATATGAAACTGGTCCAATCCCTTCTCGTCTAGTCAAGTGTCATCTGGTATTTAATATAGCGCCACACCCGAGACATACTTATCTGACTTATCACAACAAGAAAATATGGCTCGATCAATAAACCAGTAATTTAACTGATGCCAATAACTTGGATACTACTGTTCACATTTTACGGCTGTTATACTTTGTTCAACTATAGATGAAAATGCTCTGTTCATATTACAATATGCCTACTATATAGTTAATCTAAAAAATTTTAGACATACATTTTCTGGAATATAAACATATACTACTACTAAAACTACTTGTCCTGTTATTGATCATTACTCATTTTACCTTGACCTGTGCCTGTTAGCAACTGTCTACTATATATAAATACCATTATTTAATTTATGATAACTTATAACTATACTTGTCCCTCTTTCCCTATTTAAGTTATTTTGGCTATATACATTTTTTCCTTTTGATATGCCTGCTTTGGACTTAAATCTAACTTAACCTAAATTACACCTAGTGCCATCGTCTATACAATCAGTTTATATATTTTCCTTGTAGGGAGTCCCATTTTCTTTTTCTTCTCTGGTCACTTCCTGCTGTGGCCAGTCGACATCCCTGGAGTACTCGATGGCTCCATCCCAGCATCCCGCTTGTTTCCAAGCGAGCAGGGCTCTTTGAGTAAGGAACAACTTCCGACGTCTCATCTGTATACACTTACCTTCCTTCTCTCCCAACCGGTATTCCAGGTGTCCCTGGTTCATCAGCGATATTCATCACTGGTATCCCTGAGATGCCTTTCCTCAGCTAGAGCTCTAGATATATCTAGAGTACATCAAAATCTAGTCCACCCTCCCTTTTATTACACTTTTTGTGTTTTGTTTCACCAGTTTGGTAACGTCTCGTTTAAGTCTGATGTTTCTTCTCCTTCTCCGTCTCCCTCGTCTTCACTCGCCACTTCTTCCTCAGTTGTTTCTTCCTGTCTGTTTTGTCTCAAGTATTGGTTTTGTTTTTGTCTTCTTTCTTTTAGTTCATCCATGTCTGTCCCTTTCTGCTTTCGGTACCCTGTCCGCTATCTCACCCGAGGTAGCTCCACGGGTCCACATCTCTCAGTATATGGTATATGGCATTGAACAGTATAGGCATCAGTAGCGCCTCCCTTTCCCTCTGCGTAAATACACATTCCAAGGTCACATGTTCCGGTGTCACCTCTCCTCCGCAACAGCTAAGAATGGTTTCACTCTAGTTCATCCTAAGAGGGACGCTGAATATGAGCCATGTCCTGTGCTATAGTGGACAAGTCCCTGGGAAGGTTAAAGATGCTTTATTCTCGGTCTTTCTTGTACATCCGGAAATAACTGGAATGTCCTTCTACCTGTGGTACTCTCTTCCCAGTCTGCTTGCCATTCTCCCCGGGGAGTTTCTCTTATATCATCCTTGTTACTTGCACCATTAGTTGTTAATTCTATTACTTTGTCTAACTTCCCTTCTCCAAGCCAGTTAGGTCTCCGAGTGTCCTTTTAGCTCTGTCCCTTCTCAGTTGTTGTGCCCACACTCCTGCTCCATACCCCACTATGGACACAAGCAACGCCTGATGGTTTAGTCTATCAGTTTTAAGGGCAGATGGAATTTACGCTGCCCTATACTGGCTATCCCATTCATAACGCACAAGGCTCTCCCGCATACGTTGTCCATGTGAGATAGGAAGCTTCGCTTCTCGTCAATTCGTCACCCCTAGGTATCTAACCATTTTGCTCCTTATGATGGTTTGTTCTGCTATCTTAACTATCGGATCTCTCTTAAGAACTCCCCTGAGCAGCATGTAGGTTGTCTTCGCCGGCGCCATGCTGAGTCTTCTTTCCTACACCATTTATCCAAGCCGCGCAGTATCTTATTACTGTTATCTTCTAGGTTACTCCTAAACTTGCCTCCACCACTATCAGCAAGTCATCAGCAAAAGCAACCACCCCCACCACTTCAGGGAATGCTGCAGTCTCCAGCAACACAGGCTTGAGAACAACGTTCCAAAATATCGGACCACAGACCGATCCTTGTGAGTATTTTTTGTTAATTTTTGTTTATTGCTATTCCCGGGCATCTCAGGTTTGTTTACCTGTCCCTACAGTAGTCCTTAAGGCTTGTGTAGAGACTCCACGGACAGTTTAGTTCTCTTAATCTCTTGAATAAGGCTGGCCACCAAAGGTTATCAAATGCACCTAAGATGTCCACAAATATTCCTATCAGATATTTTGCCCTAGATTTTTTTACCAGGCCAAAAGCAGCAAAGATTGCATCCTCTGTAGACCTGCCCTTCCTAAAGCCGCACTGTTGAGGGTGCATTCCCACCTCCTCTCTATGTTTTTGCAGTCTCTTACATAGATTTTTCTCCTGCAGTTTTGCACATACATTCATCAAACATATCGGGTTGTTCGACTGTGGGAGTTGCGGGCCCTGATTTATAGTAAAATAAGATGTTAGGACAAATGTATGAGGAAATTGAAATATATATATATATATATACATATATAGAGAGAGATATGAAAATGATACAAAATGTTTATCCATGTATAATGTTTTACATAATAGAAACAGTTGTGTTTTATTTACTTCTGGAATTTTCTTGACACCACTCCAGAAATTACATAATTCTTTTTTTTTCTAGAACTTTAGTTTAAGGAATAAATATTTTTTCCTGAATTATTAGCAGCATATTGGGCAAAATATTTAGAATCAGTAGTTGAAAAACAACCTGCACACGCTCCATCATATACATTCCGCTTTACCGTTCCATCAATGCTGTTGACTGCACCCTTACTGTGGAGTGTGGTGAGATATGACTCACGCAAATATGTCGTGCATACCGAGTAACGAACATTTTTCCACATATCAAAGAAGACTTATAATCGCCTGAGAGCAGTTCATCAACGAATACCATGTATAGATTATGTGTGGACATAAGAGCGGCGCACTGTGGGTGACTAGCCCCCCTGGGATAAATCCCACCCCCCCACCCCAATATTTATCAAATCCTCCGATATTATCGAATATAAAGATGAAAGATAGCCTTAAATCAAACTCCAAATGACTTCTGGATGCATTCTGTTGTAAAAAATTTGCCAGGAAAGACCGCATCAAATAACTACTAGACTAGAGGCTTCTAACTGGTAGAAAAAGTCAGAGGAGGAAAGCTGTAAATAGTTTCCAAGGTCATCCAAATTTCAAATATGTATGGAAGACAACTAAAAATAGTTTCTAGATGCATGTCATTTTGAAGAATTTTCATGTGAGGACCACCCCAAATAGCCTAGTTTCTGAAATAATTCAATTTTCAAAATGTTGTCGGTGGAAGACAACTTCAAATATTATCTTATAGAGGTATCTAAATATCGTAAAAAGTTAAAGTGAGGGTCACTCTAAATAGCTTATAGGGGCATCCATATTTCAAAAAGTCTAGGTGAGGAACACTTTAAATGGTTTATAAAAGAATCTAATTAAAAAAAAAAAAATCAAAGCGAAGACTAATCATAGCTTCTAGAGTGGACCATTTTTTGAAAAATTGTTGAAGGAGGGTCACTCCAAATAGTTTATAGAAACTATCTGATTTTAAAAAATTGGAGAGGATGACCATGGTTTAAAACATACATAAGATCAAATATGAATGAGAAACTATTAAATGGCCTTAAACAGAAATCTAACATTGTAAGTAAACATGTAACCATGTTATTTTTATTATGACACCCCTATGAAAATGATTTGGATCTGCCCCGATATGCAAGTACTACAATCTAATTTTAATTGTAGTACCTATTATTTAAAATTATTGCAATTTTATTTTAATTTGTTACTTACAAGTAAATTAGGTATATTCTATATGAATAGGGGCCTTGTGTGTAAATTTAAAATAACCAAAGTTTGGATTTTTTTTAAATATTTTATGTAGTAGGGCCATTGATAAAGTTAGTTTTTTCTCAACTTTATTTTTCAATTGATGCTATTTCAAACAATATAAACATTAATCATACAGACAATTGATGTATTTAGTTTTGTTACAGCAATAATGAGTCAGCCCACCTCTATTTAAAATAAACTGTCAGTTAAAAAATATGTTATGTTATGATTGATTTTAATATAAGTTTAGTTTAAACATACATCCTTTTGGCAGCAAAAAATGTAAAAACTTATTATAAATTGAAATTAATCTTTACCAAAATCAAACAATGTGCTCTAGAATTAAATATACATTGTTTAAGGATGGTTAAAAGAAGAAAAATTAAAAATAAAGTATTTACTATAAAATCTTGACTACCTACAGTAAAACTTTTGTATGGGTTTAAAATTTTATTAATGAGTTAGTAATAACACCTAAAAGGTTTGCATGATGGTTATTTACTACTAATTCTAACCACTAGGTTGTGGTTTGAATCCTGGGTTGTTTTACAGGCCTCATAGCATATTTTGGGTGCCAAAACGTAGGAAAAGTAGGTCATTTTGACAAAAAAGTAGGACTGCCAATTTCATAAAAAAAAAGTAAGAAATATTAAAAACCCTATATTCACCTCATAGTGCCAAAATAAAATAAATAATCAAGGACAATGTTTTTATGTTATTGGGCCTGCAACAAAAATAAGAAAAAGTATTTTATAAAAGAAGAAATGAGCAATGCTTAGACATCATCAACCTCTTGCAATCCTCCTTTTATCNTTTATTCTTTCTTTAGTACAGTATTTATTTTACTTTGTCTTTTCAATACATATCCCAATTTGGAAATAACGCTAGTGTAACCAAAATAGTAATAATAATGATGTTTAGTTTGATTTTGTTTGTTTCTTATTTTCTCAAAAGCAGAGTCACTTTCTTCCAATTTTTTAATTGAACTTCTAGCATAGTTTGAGCTATTTGCAAATCTTTCCGATCATTGATTTTCATTGCATTATTAATCCTTTCATTCGCTTCTGCCACTAATGACTTGTAGGATTGGAACTTCTTTAGCTTCTGATTCTTGCTTTTCTAAAAGGTTCTCTTTTTGCATTGCTTCTTTAGCTTCTTGTGATTTCTTTTCCAAAACTTTCCTATATGCTTGATACTCTTCACCTTGTTTTTTTTATTTTCTCTTTATCTTCTTGCTCTTGTTTCTTCCATTCAGACTTAATTCTCTTCTCTTCTTCGAGTCCAGCCAAGTAAAACTTATGGGCCCCACGTCCTTTCTAGATTAAATTCTTTGTTAATTATACTGTGTTGCACTGATAGTTGTAATGTTTATGACCATCTTCGGTAGACTGCATGCCTCTGATAGATGCCTCAGAGAGACAGGTCCTGTTGTCAGTAAGATTGTTACTTACTATAATTTTTCAGGAAAATTCTGGTTTACTCTTATCGGATAAATAACATATATCACCAATACTAAGCTTGGACCCCAACTTGGTTCCAGGATGTTAAGGCATATATCATATGACAAATTCAAGGTCTTTCACATAAAATGACAATACATAATTATGATCAATTGTTAAACTACACAAACTATTCTTACCAATGACTACAGTAAACATTAAGAGTTTTAGGAAAATTAATGTCAACTATTAGAGCTCTAGTTACTAGTTTATTTAAGACTGTTTAGGAGAGTTTCATCCCGTTGAGCCATTGAATGTGACCTCTCTCTGGCTAGAACCGTGTTCCCACAATAATTGAGGCTGGGGAAACATGTGTTCCTACAATGTCCTCTTCAAGACGCAAACATCCCTCACGTTGATTGGCTGCCTGATTGCACCTATTTTCCATTATTTGACTAACATACAAACTATCTTAAAACTATCCTCAAGATTCTGTAATGATATTGATTTGGATTAATCTAAATTATGTAAAAAGTCATGGATGAAGGTAATTTTTCTTTAAAGTAATATATGTAGAGT
>CABEEJ010003926.1:9153-53498 GCA_901482245.1 Timema douglasi
GGAAGAGAGTCTTTTCCGAGGAGATACAATTCAGTCGCCTCTAGCGCGTCACTGTTCTACCACTTAGATATGCAGGCTTCATTTCATGCTCTTGCTACATTCTTCCCTCATATTTTAAGAATGAGTCAATGAGGGAAAGAAGGAATTATAGGTAGTTCAGTGGTAAAGCATTGGCACGCTAAGCCGAGAGTCCCGGGTTTAATTTCCCTGCCCAGGTGTCACTTTACAAATAAAGAATAGTAATACTTACCTAAACATCATTTTTATCTTTCAAACTTCCCTGTTCATCTACAAATAATAATGGTAAAACATTTGCTTTATTTCTATTTTTGAGAATAAGTGTACATAAAACTTTAAAAAAGAGGAAGATATAATTCTAGAGGTCACAAATATCTTTCCATTAATACTTTTATACTTTTTTTCAGACCCACGTTTTACTGCCCGTTCGGGTTATACGCCTCTGTACTAATTGCCTAATGGATTAAGGATTTGGAAGGTTTAATTGATAGGAAGTGCATCCAAATTTGCATGGAAGGAGAACGGAAAACAGTTGAGAAAAACCACCATCATTGCACCCGATCGGGATCAAACATCGATCTCCCCGTCTTAGGCAGTCTAGTTGGACACAAGGATAGCACTTTAGACCACGTGGTCACTGAAGTGTTTTTATATAATAATTAAATAAACATATAATTTTCAATATTGTCAAAATAGCCATATATTTGTCTTAAATCAATTTTTTTTTAGCACCGTGTCTTACCTTACAGTTTATTAACCATTTTATATTAATTCCCAATTATTTTATGTTACAGACACTGACCTAAAGGTTTTCCATCCATGCCAACATGTGTTCATGGACAAAATAGTATCTTCAAATGCAAGGAGCTGTCGATGCAGGATGGGATAAAAATACACCAGCACTACTACAAAGATGCCAATCTACAATCAAAAAAGAATTTCATCCTCCAACATGTGACAGGGTCATCAGTGCAAAGAAATCGAGCTCAGCGGGGTGGATGTAATCCTCATGAAAGAATGGTAAGCACCAATTTTATTTTACCTAAACAGCGTGGAGGAGTAAAACGGAACATTAAAGTGTGCCGTGCTGCATTTCTAAGCATATTACAAGAAAGTAAAGACAGAGTGCAACGGCTGTGTAAAAAATATCTAGAAGAAGGTGTGACTCCACGTGAAAATCGTGGAGGTGTCCGTCAAGTTGAAAAATACAGTTTAAAAAGACAAGCTGTCAAGGACTTCATCAAAACTTGTATACCCATACAAAATCATTACTGTAGGGGGAAAATTAGAACCAGGCAGTACCTAAATAGTGATTTGTCTCGAAGAAAGATGTGGGAAATGTACCATGAAAATCACCTGGAAGAGCAACTCAAGGTTGAATATGAATTTTTCATAAATGTTTTCAATGACAATTTTAATATAAGTTTTAACGCACCGTATACAGATATATGGTTGGCGTGTACATGTTTAGAGAATAAAATTGCTGACGAGAAAAACAGAGAGAAAAAACAGGAACTGGAAGTAGAACTCAAAGCACACAAGAAAAGGGCCGATACATTTTATGAAAAGCTACGTGAGGATAGTGACTACGAGACATTTCTCAGCTATGATTGTCAGAAGAACTTGGTATTGCCAAAAATACCCGACCAGGAGGCTTATTACCGACGTCAATTATACTTATATAACTTTACCATTTGTGAGGGTATTTCAACAACTAATCAAAACAAAGAAAACACCTATTGCTATGTATGGACAGAAAATCAGTTTCCTAAAGGATCTGTGCAGATTGCATTCGCATTACATCACAGAGTGTCTGGTTTAGATCTTGATGGAATCACCACAGTCCATCTGTTTTCTGACGGCTGTGGTGGACAGAATAAGAATAAGACTGGTATATACATGCTTTCACACTGGTTGCTTCTAGAGGCTCCCCCACAAGTAAAGGAAGTTGTGATATGCTTCCCGATCGTGGGCCATTCTTTTATCCCACCCGATCGGGTATTTGGAAATTTTGAACGACAGTTCAAGGCCTAAAGTGTAATTGTCAATCCTGAGCAATACCTACAAGTTTTTGAAAAGTTTTCAACTGTCCCTCACCTAGGTACAGATTGTAAAGTGAGCGATTGGAAACATGCCTCAGATGAAGTATTGAAAAAGCCAGCTCAGTGGCATTTTCAATTTCAAAAAGCCAAAAAGATTGTTCTTAAACGAAGTAAAACTTGTAAAACTATCCTGGTTCAGGGTGAACCATTTTATAATTTTGAAGTTGGTGAGGCTAAAACGCTGTGCAAACAAGGAAAGACTTTTCGAAACACTCAGCTTATTGAGGTACAAAAAGGAGTGACTTTGAAGCCTGTTAAAATCACAGACGTTAAACGTCTTCTTATGCTTCACTTTGGTGAGGAGTGGTATGAAGAACCAAGGCTTCAATTTTACAATAACGTTTTTGCTGAGCAAATAAACCCAGTTCCTTTGATGCTAGGAAATTTGGGAGAAGAAGAGATAGATTTTGAATTGACAGAAGATGATGCTCTTGAGGAGATTCGTTAATTTGGTTTGTGTTGGACTTTTACGCATTTTTTTCTTTCGAGGATGGACCTTATAACAATGGAAACTAATATTCCTTCATGACCTATATTTTTTCTATGTATTAATAAAGTCTTTTGTTCCAAGAAAAGTCCTTTTTTATTTAAATTTGTATTCAAACCCCTTATTCCCATGTATATAACAGGTTTTGTACCTTTATAAAAGCAAATGGCTACCAATACAGACTCAAAACATGTTATTTCCACTGTACAGATGCAAAACCTGTTAAATCCAAACTTTAAATTAAAATAATTACTTTTCTATTGGCGTGATACTATACAGCTTTTGTTAGTTTAAATAAACATTTTTCTTTAATTGTTGCTAAATTTTCTATAATTTATCATTGCCAGGTTAGTTGTTATAAGTTTTTTGCGATTATCCGAAAATTCTTTCAGGTGGAGTTAACTGGTTTTGCATATGGGCTACTCATTTATAAAATATCGATAGTATTTAAAAATATACTTATTCAATATGCATGCCTTAAAAATGTTTAAAAAATGACAAAACATGTTTAGAAGACTCACAAATATCTATAAATTAAGCAAAACAAGAAAGTATTAATTTACCTTTAATTCCAAAATTAAGAATAAGGACTGTATAGACCGTGCAATCTTTTAATGTAGAGTCATATTTTATGGAATACTACGCACCTTACATATATGTAGTCTGTAGATAGGGCTAATTAGTCGTGATCCCAATCGTATTAAGATTTATAAGTGTAACAAATACTTAGTATGAAGACAAAAGAGTTAATGGAACAAATGAGCGACTTACCGTGGGTTGAATATCATGGTAGAAAGCTTTTTAAGTGTAACAACTCAATACAGATATAAATGTATGAATCCAAAATTGGACTTACTGCGACGGGATGTTCGTCGCTGTTGATGCACGTTTACCCCGCGAAAATGTCCACAACAACGTACACCTACTCTTCTGAAGGCTTTAGAGCACAACAGAAAACCAGGCACTCATATTTAGATTCAAATTTTTTATTTTCACTTTGAAATCGCTCTCTCAAAAATGTACGTCTTGTATACCGCTCCTAGAAGACGGCACAAAATATTTATTTGCTGGGCAACGCCAACAAACATTTTCAAAGAAGTAACAAATTTACGAGCTAGCTCAATGAAGATCATTGTTGAAATCCCGGTGTAAAGTAGTTGAGAAATAATCTGGTAGATGGCTTAGCCTTGATTAAATTGAATATAAAATATATTACGTGAGAAGCCAAACTTCTTTATCAATTAGATATTTTTGCTAATTCTGGGCCACCTCTTTGACTCTCTTCTCTATTCAGCATGTAAAGATTAATTAAGCTATGAAGTTTTTTATTTATATTGTGTGTCATAATACAAGCCACGAATGGACATATTTACAACTTAGAAAAAATTACTAGCTCTACTTTCATACATTCATACGTCCAGTCGTGTGATCTGAAACTGTCACGTTTATTAAATAGTATCAATTTATGAAAATTAAAACTAATAACATATAATAATGTTATCAATATTAATAATTGTTTAAAGTATGTTTGTATTATCGAAACAAGTGCTCTAAACGGGTGGGCACCATTACATCGCAAGTCCATTACATCGCATGTCCATTACATTGCGTTTTGGGAACAAATACATTGCAGATCCATCACGTTGCATTTCCCCCACCTATTTATGCACAGATAACCCTACTCTGACGTACAACCAATAGGATTGAAGGGGCGTATATATACAATTACATCGCAAGTCCATTACAACGCATGTCCATTACATCGCGTATATTTTTAATTTGAAGATAATATTCTTATTTTATTATTTCATCTTTGATTTTAGTTGCACCATGGCAATTGGAATTTACAAATTCAAGTCTCCAAGTTTGTTTAAGGACATCAGATTTCTGGCAAGTTAGAAACTCTCCCCCTTCCAAACGGAAAATTTAAGGTGAGCAAAATACATGAGCTTGGATATGCTAACTTTTGCCCTGTCTGGAACAGATGCATACTTTTTAAACCTAACTAACTATTTAACTTCAAGATGAGGAGTCGGGTACACTATCCTTGTCATCAACTTTGCAAACAAGGGGAATTAGGCACATAATCCTTTCAACCAAGCCTACCTTCATAGTGAGAGTGAAGCCTCGTTTATTATAGTAACAAGTTGGATCCAATATGTTAGAAGACAAGACATGTGGAAAAGTAAGCTGTGTTTATTCTAGCCAACTTGTTGGGCCAACATCCTGGTTCCTCCACCTTTTTTTAATCAATCTACACCTTTCTAGCCATGGATAACGACGTATTACTTGCCGTTTCTTCATTTATTTGATGACAGGAAGTGTACTCTTGCAGAAGAACCAAAACTTAAGAAACGGTAGGGCATTCGAAGTTGTTGTTGTTTTTTCTAGACGTCGAATTGAAGGTGTGTACATGGTAATAATGAGTTACCTACATTTGTAAAGTGGAGTTGATATCTTTGTACACATGAAACATCACACAGAACAGAATACTTTTGATATAAATCAATTAAGAATCTAGTAGCTGAAGCTATTATTATTTATTCTTTATAGTGAGGAATTCTCCATCTAGATATTATACTCTGAAAATTGGAAAAGGACACCTGGACACGGGTCCTGTGTTCGATTCTCGTGTCCAGGTGTAATTTTTCCATTTTCAGAATTTAAATCAATTAGTTTAACTGTATTAGCCTTGTTTCATTCCATGATCAAAAAATTATGCAAGCCCCGATTTTAAAAGTTAAACTAATCTGAAAATAAAACACATGCTTCACCAAGGTTAGACATTCATTCAACTCGATAGCGCATGCGCAGAACCTCCAAACTCGGCCAAAATGTTGGGTTGGTCATTTATTATCTCTAACATATGATCCAACACAACCCAACACAACATGATGGCTATGACCGGCTATCCCAACACCAACATCCCCAACAAGTTGGGAGTGCGTTAATATTGTAACACAACTTGTTGGGATCGTGTTGGCCAATATGGTTAGCTGTGTGTAGAGAGGTGGAGAAATGCAACGTGTTGGACCTGCAATGTATTTGTTCAAAAACGCGATGTAATGGACATGCGATGTATTTGTATATATACGACCCTTCAATCCTATTGGTTGTACGTCAGAGTAGGGTTGGCTGGGTATAAAGAGGTGGGGGGTATGAGATGTGATGGACCTGCAATGTATTTGTTCCCAAAACGCGATGTAATGGACATGCGATGTAATGGACTTGCGATGTATTTGTTCCCAAAACGCGATGTAATGGACATGCGATGTAATGGACTTGCGATGTAATGGTATACACCCGCACTAAACATTCATTAAAAATCTAATCAAGTTAAAGTTGTTATATCTTCACATCGTTTTGAAAAAATAGGACATTATTTATTATTGTCCATGAAACTTGCTTTAAAAAAATGTCTAATGTAGCCTTTTTTAATTAAATTTTATACTTAAATTTAGAATTAAAACAGTGTCCTGTTGTTTCGGCGCATTGCCTTACCCCCTATTGGTATTGACGGGCAACGGTATATTATTTGACAAGGCAGTCTCTATAGTAGGGAGACTGGTTCGCAGGAATAGCGCGAGCTCGCTGACCAATGGTTGTACTTGTGATGTACTGGATAAAATGTGCCAACATCTATCGTAAGCAGCGAATACGGTCATGGGTGTGGGTACGATCAAGGTTAATAACCTGGTCTACTCTATTTAAAATTACTACAAGAAACTGAGAAAGAATAGCCTCGGCTGACCAAAGCTGTGGAGGGCAGCTGAAGTTAAAACTGAAGGGCACATTGGTTGACAAACTGGCGAGAATATAGACTATTGGAACGTGGAATGTGAGAGGAAGATGTGGTACAGAGATGGAACTGTTAGAGGAAATGATTGGAGGGAAAAATTGTTGTTTTGTATCTATGTGGAACCAAGCGGAAAGGGAAAGATGTTTTGAAGACGAATGATGGTATCATAGCACTGTGGTCAGGTGTGGATGAATGGGCAAGGGGAAGTCAGGGAGTAGGTTTATTCCTTAGCCCAACAGCTAAGCTGTAAGACGATATGAGTTGGCGTCATCTAGATTTATATGGTTACGTATTAAAATAGGTAACCATAGAATTATGTTGGTTGTTGGTTATGCTCCGGTGGAAGGTAAAGGTGAGAATGTGAGAGCGGAGTTTTGGAATGAGATCAATGAAAGTCTTGAATGCATATGAAATGGGTGAAAAAATTATTTTGTTAGGATATATGAATGGACGGGTGGGTACCCAAAAAAAAATTAAGAAAAAGTGATAGGAAAGTATAGTGATGACAGGGTAAATGAGAATGTTAATGAATAAGTGAGTATGTGTTTGGAAGTAAGTTTTTTGTGTTGAACACATGGTTTAAGCGCAAAGATATTCACTTGTATACATGGCAGAGGGGCGATCTGAGAACGATGATTGATTTGAGGTGTATGATGAGCGACTGATAAGTTTAGTCAAGAATACAAGGGCTGTGCGTGGAACTGAATGTGGATCGGGTCACTTTCTGGTGATTTCACAAGTTGAATTATGTATAAGTTTTGTGAAGAAGCAGCGCAAGAGTAGTAAGCAAGTAAGAGTGAACGTGGAATAATTGCAGGATAAAATTGTGAGAGTGCAAAATGAAATATTGTTGGGCGAAAAATTAAATTTACAAGAACATGAATGGAATGTTGAAATAAATGCTAGTGCTATTGAAAAAGCATAGAACATAATAAAAAAAGGCTTTAGACGAGGGTGTGAAAGTTGTGTATGATCTGCAGTGGTGGGAAACCAAAAAGAGATGCATGGGGAAATGAACAGGCGAAAAAATCTGAGAGAGAAAATAAAGACGCATACAAACGAATGATCGTTGTTGAGAATGAAACAGAACATTAGAGGTTGTGGGACTTGTGTATATATATTAATAAGAAGAAGAAGCTGTTCTGGAAGTGGGTAAAGAGAACGAAATAAGGAGTGCTAGGAAATACCTAAGGCATTCAGAATGAACGTGATGAGATGATCTAGGTTTAAAATAGTATAATAGAGCGACGGAGAAAGTATTTTGAACGATTGTATGGCAAAAATGTGAAGAAAGTAGCAGGAAAATGTGAAAATGTTATAAGGAGTGAAAGAATTAACGAGGCTGAGGTGTTCAAAGCTATGAAAATGTTAGAGAGTGTCAAATCTGTGAGTGTATAGGGGATCATTAGTGAAATACTTAGGTGTGGGGCACAGTATTAATTGAAAGATTGTGTGAGTTGTTCAATGTGTGTGCTGGGATTTCAAACGTTCCTAATGACTGGAAGAATGTCTTCATTGTTCATTTGTATAAAGGAAAAGGCAGTAAGAGTGACTGTAAGAATTATAGAACAATTAGTTTGTTGAGAATTCCAGTAAAAGTTTTTTGGAGAGTTTTAATTATTGAAAAAGTGAGTGAAATAACTACAGGTAAGATTTGGGGTGTGCAATGTGGTTTCATGCCAGGTAGAGGTTGCATGGATCAGATATTTGCGTTGAAAAAAGTGATTGAAAAATGTATGGCAGTAAGAAAGAAAATGTATTCGCATTTGTTAATATGGAGAAAGCGTACGATTGGGTGAATAGGAGTTTGTTATGGGATGTTATTGGATAGTATGGTTTGGCTCCATGGTTAGTAAATTCAAATAAGGTGGTGTATTCTGTAAGTAAAGCGTGCATTAGCGTGAATAGATAGACCTTTGAGCTTTCTTTAGAATTTTTTTTTATAATACATGTTATAAATGTTTGTGTTTTGGCACAGTTTATTTCATAAAACATTTCATGGTTTGTACAGGTAAAATACTTTGATTAATACTGCAACCACCTTCATAAACCAAAATTACTTTAAGGTGCAAAATGTAACAAGAAAAACAAAATATCAAAGTGTGGTGCATGAGTCTAATAGAGTAAAAATTATATGAAATGATTGCTACTCATCGACTCGCAACCAACTTGGTTAGAGAAATCGGAAATAGATGACTGCCATCCTCCTTAATTAACTGTAGAAGTTATACATTAATAACTTAGAATATTCATAGATAGGACAAGATAGAAATAAAAAAATTAAAGAATATTATAAAATATGTGATTTTGCCATTTTAATTTTAAGCATTAATTATTGTGGTAACTAATAACAAGATCATAGATCCTGCATTCAAGGTCATGTCATTTAAATACATTGAAACATTTCTATGTTAAAGAAAAATTCTAAGTACGCCTAAGCTAATATTTAATTTTTACTTTACATTATAATTTATTATCCTCACGGTAACTATACAAACTTTACATGAAAAGTCCGGTTAATGAATTTGGAAGTATAAGTACACACAGATTCTCTAAACATTATGACTACACTAAGTCAATATTAAATCCAAAATAAATTATTTGCCGAGAGGCCAACAACAATAAAGGATACAAATAATAAAATAATTAAATCCTACTCATTTGGAAGAAACACATGGTTAGCAAAAACTCAAGTTCAACCTATAATATTATGCATAAACCAAGCTATATGACCATGATACCTTCATATGAATATATTTGTCCCTCAACTATTGAAAATTTTCATACTTTCTGGAATTTGCTTTAACAAAAAATATTATTTCAAAACCCTTAAAGACAAATAGTAAGCGCATGTTAAGCTTGGAATAATGGCCCAAATCAAAATATATGACTAACAGAATTCATATATTAAATAAATATTTCATTTTCATTTGATTCATCCTAAATAAATCTTGTATTCTAGTAAAGTTAGTACTGAAGTCTATCTCCATATTAGTGTATTTGACAACATAGTTTCCTTCAAAGGTTATCAAATATGATAATGAAAGTTTAGAAGTATATTTCTATTTTAGAGTCTCTGGCAAAATATTATCTTTTATTATTATCAAACACGAAACATGAAAGTTTTAAAAGTAGATTTCCACTTTAAAGTCTTTGGTGAAATATTATTTTATATTATTATCAAACCAGAACCATGTACGTTTTAAAAGTATATTTCCAATTTATTGTCTTTAGCAAAATATTCTCTTTAAATATTATCAAACAAGTATATGAAAGTTTAATAATATATTCTCACTTTAGATTCTTTGGCAAAATATTATCTTCAAATATTATCAAATAAGAGAATGAAAGTTTTTTAGTCTATTTCCATTTTAAAGTCTTTGGCTTAATAGTATTCTATCCTTTTAAATCTTCCAACGAGGTATCTTAAACACCACAACAACAACAAAATGTAATTTTAAATAATATGTCCAAAAGAATTCTGAAAAATATAAACATTTTAAAATATAAATAGAAGTTTAATAATTACTCTAAAGCCGAAACGAAATTTTGGTTACATTATTTCAAAGCTCATAGCTCGACGCTACACACCTAGTCAAAGCCAAACAATCCCCACTTTATAAGGCATCTCTGTGGAATTATTTCCCAGGTTCCGCTGATGAGAACATTTCATGTGGGTATGTGGGACCGGCTGTGTTGGGCGTGTTGCTTTGCTGGTCAAATAGGGTGGCAGGGTGAGCAAATAATTTGGTTATGCAGATTATTTATTTGTACCGTGGAACGATGGTACAATACATTAAGTTATACTAACAAAAACCATTTTCGGTATTTTATAATATTATTTATTTCCTCGTCAGTATATTTTTCTAAATCATTTTCTTAAAGAGTTTATAAAGTCCATTATGTTGTTTTAGTAATTATTTTCAGTGCTATTGTTTGTTTAGTGAAAAGTATTTTGAAAAGTGACAAGTTTGGTTCGATACAAATGTGTTGGGCCCTGTTTATTTCTCATTTGATAATAAAGTTTTTTAATGAATATTTTTTTAATTTCAGACCATAACAATTATTGGTGTGAGTTGAAGAAAATTTATTTCAAGTGTGTATTTAATATTTCAAAGACGAGAATAAATTGTAATAAATCAGCTTATGAAATGGCTTAGGGGCTTTCATTTTTATGGCCAAACATGATAAATTCACTCGAAAATTATGTTTTTTAATACTAGTTTATTTCTAGCAAACCCTTTTAATTATCAACAATGTTCTTCAATAGAACAAAGCTCTTAACAACAATGTTCCTCAATAGAACAAAGTTATTTATTTGCGTCAAGTACAGCAGCCATGTTGAGGCCTCACTCACGTTAAATTCCAATCAGTCAAACATCTTGGCCTAATTAATAATGTTCTTAGCTATACTTCAAACATAGACGCACACTGCTTTACCGAACTTTAGCATCCGCTTCCATTATCTAGTCACCATCTGTTATTTACCTAGTGACTGCAACTGGAATTGATTACATTCTAACTGAACTTATAATAATGCCATTTTAAGGCCTTTACAACACAACTGACGCTACACTAAACTCTTTTTGTGCGTGTCTCAGGGGCTTCGCAGTTCGGTTGTCTATAGCGCTTTCTAGTGGCCAACACACATGTACAGGCCCGGTGCTAAGTGTGAAGTGTACCACGCACGGGGGCCTCTGAGGTTAAGGGCCTCCATCCACCTGACAAATAAATCACGTTAACTTGATATATTTATTTTGTGATTCAATAGGCTATTTTTATGATTTTTCATAATATTTATCCCAAACTAACCTAGAAATTACATAATCAATGGGCGTTAGTAGCCTGGTATTACGTGTAGTCTGACAGTCTATGCTTGAAAATTAACGCAACCTTTGCTTTTGGCAAACAGCAAGTATTACATATCTGCAGATGGTAGCGTTGACTTTTGACAGAAAAATAAATTTTTATTTTCTATTGACAATAATTTCTTAGGTTAAAGAATAAAATTATTAATATTGAAGAATTAACTAAATGAGACGTGAGTAAAACTAAAAAAAAAAAAACTTTTTACTCAGTGATCTCTATATCATACTGGATGGACATAAACATACGCATTTCCAAGGTCCAAAGCGTGATGCTCAAGATTATCGTCTACCACATTGTGGGGGAAGATAGGGGTTGAAAGGTGGGGGGGAGACTTAATGGTTTCTTTCAATGTTCTTATGCGAAAACATGTCTCGGATGAATAAAATTGTTATTTGAAAATAGTGAAGTATAATACCACACTTGCCTGAAGAATCATTTACATTAACCCTTTCCAGCCCAAATTAACAAAAACACACTTTAAAAAATATTTTTTTATTTTTTTTATGTTGATATCTGTTTATTTATCACAAAAATAAAAATTCATAATTTTTTACATAATAGTTATACATTTTTCAATATGTATCCATTTGGCTACATTGGGCATACATAATGTTCAACATTAATAGTACATATAATTACTGAATTTAACCTATTTATTATTATTTCTAAGCTATGGAAATTATTATCTTAATCAAAATATTAAAAATTAAGATTATTTTTTTAAAAATAGTAAATATTTAATTTTTACTATTGTTATAAAAATATTACACATTTTATTTTTACTTTTTTTATTTAGAATGGAAAATTTTATAGCAGTTTCTGTCCTTGTTCAAGCACAATTCTACATTGCATTTTTGGCATCTTACTCGACTGAAACCCTTTATGCACTGCTTGCACCTTTGTTTTTTTTCAACATGTACTGGCAGATGGCCAATTTCATCATAACGAATGTCATCTATAGGGCGACGTTCAGCAATTCTTCTGTTTATTTTTTTCAATGAAGATGTATTTGAATCTGAAGGCCTCCCGCGCTTCTTTTGTGTGAATTTGCCTGCCTGTATCAATGCCCTGGCTATGTCAGACCGAAATTCCATCAACGGTTGATGTTTACTTTCTCTTCTTTGTTGACAATGACGGCGATACAACAGCCAAGCATTGACAATTGCCATGTCAATAAGATGAAAAATGATTCGCAGGTAAAATCGTTTAGCTCTTATATCACATCTGTACAATTCCACTAGCATGTTGTTGAGGTCCACACCACCCATGTAGGAATTATACTCCTTGACAGTGCTTGGCCTTTCCACCTGAATGTGTTTCTTATCTTTGAGAGACCATCTCTGAACAATATCAACAGGATTGCATCCTTTGTACGATGTTATCAAATGTACACATCTGTTATCATACCATTTCAAAGCTAGAATATTGTTTTCAACATCTAATCTATAATCATAGCTACCTCGTCCCAACCTTTTAAGTTCTGCATCACTTTTGAGAGTACAACCACGTAGCCGATTCATTCGAACAGTACCAACACATAAAAACCCTTCATTTTTCAATATAGTCACCAAAGCATGAGAGGAGAACCAATTATCAAAGAAAATCTTGTAATTCTCATTTTTTGGAAGTCCTGCAACTAAGCGAAGCACAATATCTCCACTAATTCCTAAAAATGTTTTAACATTGGTGCCTTTTCCAATATAAATTTCAAAATCATAAATAATGCCGGTAGATCCAGCTCGTGCAAAAACTTTAATTCCCCACTTATGTGGTTTATTTTTATTAAATTGTTTCAGGCTGCTTCTTCCCTTGAATGGTATTATAAGCTCATCCACAGAGTTGTATTCGTCAGGTTCAATTGTCGCAAAAATTTTCCGCAAAACTTCGATAAATGGTCGTACTTTGAATAATTTGTCATAATTGGGATCTTCACGAGGCACCATTTTGTCATTGTCATTCAGGTGAAAATATGTCCTTAGTTTATCAAAACGGTTTCGCGACATAGCATCTGCAATAAGAGAATATCTGGTGCTATTATGCCAATACATTCTGTAGCTAGGTACCCTTACAATGCCACTCATGATATGAATGCCTAAAAATATATCTATTTCATTGACATTTGTATTTATTGATGTTCCCGTGATTTGGGTTGAATATAAATTTGTTTGCTGTACAATGTTAGAGATAATTTCACTATCTATGAACATTCTAAAATACTCAACAGGTGTGTTTATATCATGAGGGGGCTCAGTAAAATTGACATTACAGTCTGAAGGAACTGGACTAATATCTTGTAATCGCCACCGTGGAAGTTTATAGTCAAACTGTAAATCATATTCAGGAACAAGTACTGAAGGTCGCCGAGTTGCATAGCTTAGACGTTCAGATAACGGAACATCATCCAAATCCTCATCGTATGCTGTATCTAATTCTATAGTCAGTCCAACAGCTTGAATATTTTCAGGCTGCTCAGATTCATCGTTACTTTTGTTAGAAAAAATTATTTCCTCCCCTTCATCTTCTTCAAGATCAATCTCGATGTCTGAAACATCTCCTTCCAACAGAAGGAGACGTATTTGATCCTCATTAGTAGCAAGGTTCAATGATGTGTTAGGTTCTCCAGACATCTAAAAAAGAATAATTTATATGTATAATAATTATCTTTATGAGAGATCTAATTTTAAAAATTAGTTATTTCTATGCGTATAAGATGCATGTCGTCATATTTAGGTTCAATGGCTACATGAGTTACAAATGTATTTATTGCCTTTAGAATTTATTCTACTTAGCTGGAGGCTAGCCTAAATTCAAAAACTGATTTTCCAAGTTAATTTTACAAAAAGTACAGCTATTGAATCCTAAATATCGACAACAACGAATAAATAACGTTTCTGAGGAAAAAACATCAAGTCAAAGTTGGATTAAAATAATTATTTCAGCTATACATATATTTTAGTTTACCTACCTCCAAAATATAGGTTACATTTGGACATAATCATGTTTTGCCCACTGTTGACAAATGGCTACACATGTTTTATAATCATATGTTATAATATATTTATAAGTATTTAACTCTAATTATACCATAAATATATTACAAGTATATTAAAGTTAGCAAAACTATATAAATTTATTATGAAAACTATAAAAACTTACCGTATAATAAAATATTTGAGTGATGTCAACAAAGATACGCCACCAGTCCGGTTGCTATCCACTACCAACTTGATAAGTTTTAGTTTAAAAATATATTTGAAGCTTTCTTACCAACTAGTGCTGTTATCTGTGATTACAAAAGAAACTAACCATGTAGCCAAACGTTTACATTGGGCGTTTTTAATGACTTTAAGACCATTACTAAACAACGTTGCCATATGGCTACACTGGGCTGGAAAGGGTTAAAGGATATACAATTCAGTTTAACATTTAATATATTTAAATATGTAGTTATTATCCATATTGTTTACAGTCTGCTAAGATTACACGTTTTATATTTAAAATTGGCTATTAACTTGTATACTGGTTTCAGAAACCATATTATATTGAAAGTTTGTTCAATATAATTAATATGGTATCTTAAAATTTGATTACATTTGTTTGAATGACAAACTTTGTGTGGTTGCCATACGTTCAAACGATCACTTAGGTTATAAGCTTATATACATTATTATTAATTACCTTTTTTTAAGTTGGCTTTAATCTTGTATATTACTTTCATAAACTATATTGTGTTTAAAGTTCGATAACTATAATGAAACAAGTTAGCTAAAAACTATATTACATTTGTTTGAATGACGTACTTTGCGTAGAAATCTTACGTTCAAACGATAATTTAGATTATATGCTTCTAGGAAGTACAGTATCTACTAAACCTTGATTTTAGAATGAATCTCAACCTGTAAGACTTTATTTCGTACAAGAACACTATCATATATAAGTATTTTGGGCCCGAACGGGTAGTAAGACGCGGTGCTAAATATTAAGTATTTTGTTATGATAAACGGCCATTTAGAATGTTTGTGGAAGATCTTTTATCCTACTTAAACACTCCCATAGGCTAGGATTCTAGTACGAGATAAAGCCTTCGAAAAGAGCCTGCTTCAAAAATCATCATATATAAGCCTAAATCAACTTTTTTTTTTTTTAAATAGCTCACCGGTTTCGAACTTTGTTATGCTCTTTGTCTTGTATGAGTAAAAGAAAGTAAACGATATCCTAAAGTTTCCTTCTCTCTTATACAATGGTATGCAGACGACAGCTCGAAAATTTCAGCCACGAATGTCCATCCAATTATATTATAGAGATCAATGTTTTTACTATACTAATAGTACCATTACATCTGCAGAGGATGGACTATGTAAAAAGCAATTACACTGAAATAATCTATAATTATTTGATGTCCAGTATTATTAAATTACTAGCTATTAATTTACGGTACTATAATCCACTAAGTATATAATATACTGTATATTTTAATAATTTCTGTAGTATTAATAATTAATATGTTAGTAACAATACTCACAGTACTCATCATGATTGCTAAAAGTCTGTCTCTAATTAAACTTATTCATGTAAGTTAGGGAACTAACTTCTAAGGGCCCCAAGTTCTAATTGGCACAGGGCCCCCAAAAGGGTTAATCCAGGCCTGAACTTGTATTATATTATACACTACCGTTCTCATTGTCATGTGTCATAATTTAATATATTGGTAAAGTAAAATAGCCCATCAATGGAAACCATCATTAATAAACATAATAGTGTATTGTATTACCAATTGTTATGACAGAGACATTGCTTAGTAACAAGCCAGTTTAGCTATTATATGAAACGTGCTTGGGGTCTTATAAGTTAGCTAAATCAACAAAAGTTCAAACTACCCACACTGAAAAAATAACCATATTAATAATATAATAGTTTGCTAAAGTTTTAATTTTTTTTTGAAAATTGTGATCCATGAGGACCCTTCTAATGTATAATCTATTTAATATGTATTAAACATAGCACAACATTGATTTGTATTGGTAACGGTTGCTAATTCAATTTAAACATAGTTTGCTTTACAAGTATAGTTAAATTATCTATCAAGCCCTCCAATCAAATATAGACCCTTTGAAAAAATATACTTTTGTAATCACTACACCCACAGAATTAGCCTAGTCAAAGTTAAATTCAAATAATATTGAATAGATTTTTTGAACTATTAAAGTGACATTTATCTCCTTAACTAATAAGGTAATTTCATTACCCATTTACAAACCCCCACAACACTGTCTTGAACTACAAAACCTAAAACATTTCCTTCATGTTTCATAGCTCCACAATTAAATTTAACCCTTTACTAAATTGTACTATTAATATTTCTAGGAATAAATGTTTTAAATGTATTTAATATTATAAATTAGTAATATAATGTACACTAAGAATAGTAATATTACCGCAATATGTTTGTTAATTATAATAACAAAACGGGTTAGCTAATTGGTTAATTCTTAAAATTATTAGGCTAAGATTATTAAGGATTTATGAAAATGAAATAATAGCTATTGTAAATGGATGCGGTGAATTACAGAAATTATAAAGTAAAACAATTTTATTTAAATTAGTGACAAGCCAAAACTAATTTATACTTGTTTTGAATTAAACTATTCAAAATTATTTTCTTATCAATAGGGAACATCTTTTAATTTGTCCCAACATATATTTGAATCAAATTTCAGCATTTGGTATTTTACGGTCATATTATATTGGTCAACATTGACAAATATAGATCAAAAACACTGGTCAACACGATTGTTGGCACGTCGAACAATATATGTGTTAATAACATGATTGGGTGACCTGGTGGTCTAGGGGTAATGTGTCAGACTTCTGTGCTGGTGGCAGGGGTTCAATCCTCGGTCCCGGCATAGATGTATCTGATTACCAAACCCTTTCTTCACCTCTGACAAGACATCTTGTGTATGTGGGGAATGCCAGGCCTCCCACGTGGTTCGAATTCCACGTTAAACTGTAGGTCCTCCATTTCATCTCACAATCACCCTACCATTACACATAAGCGTAAGTGCGTATAACCCGAACCGGTAGTAAGACGTGGTGCTAATAATAATAACATAATTTTTAAAGCGCTGAATTCAAATATGCAACCAGAATTTTTCTATTACACACAATTTTTCTGTGATGAAGCTTTTAATTAATTTAATGTATCGGAAGATTTTATTTACTTTATCACAATTGGCTATGTAATTTTTCCTTGTTTTTTTAGTACATACAAGCAGGTGCCAGACAGACTGGCTGGCAGGCATATTCCAGACAAACTGACTAGCAGGCAGACGAACGATACAGCCTGTTATGATATAAACTCATCATCCATCGCAAAAAGCCATGAATTATATTTTGGTTATAAAATATGGGATACGATAATAACTGGGCCCCTCACATCTGCTGTATGACCAGTGTGAAGCATCAGACAGAATGGGTAAAGGGTTTCTTGCATGTTCGCTTAGCAGTCCCCACGGTTTGGAGGGAACTACAAGATTATCCATCAGATTGTTATTTTTGTTTAACAAACATAAAAGGAATAACAAGTAAATCCAAATACACCGTGAGACATCCAAATTTGCCATATGCTATCAAACCAGTTCAAGCACAATGAGGACCAAACCTGTACAACAGACTTTAAAAAACGTAACTAGCCTATAGAAGATGAAGACTTGGAAAACGATGCGGCTAGCCTAATGAAACATGAGGAGCTACATGACTCTAATTTTGAATCAAGTACCTCTTCTTTAGAACCACATCTGTTGTACACAAGGCGATTTAAATGACCTTGTTCGGGATTTGCATCTGTCCAAAAAATAAGCCGAACTTTTGGGGTCTAAGATGAAGGCCTGGGACTTATTTCAGAGGAACACCAAAGTGTATTTTTTCCGTAACCACCCGTATAAGTTTTTAAAACAATGTTCTCAAGAAAATAATTCAGTTTATTGAAACAATATTTGCTCTATAGTGGATGTTCTTGGTCATGATCATAAAACATCAGAGTGGAAACTGTTTATTGACTCATCCAAGACTAGTTTGAAAGGTGTCCTTTTGATACAGAAACAATTTTTATTTTATGCCGTTATAATGAACGTATTTTACAAAAATGTGAAATTCATTTTGTAAAAAAATCAGTATAACAAGTATAATACCTAATGGAACCCATGTGGGGATTTAAAAGTAATTGCACTGTTACTTGCTTTGCAGCTCAGCTATACTAAGTTTTGTTGTTTTTTGGGTGAGTGGAACAATCGTGATAAGAAAAGTAAATATATAAAGAAGAAATGCTTTAAGCGTGAGTCTCCTGGGCAGAAAAAGTTGTACATCCTCCACTTGTCAGCCCTGAAAATGTATTTTTATGCCTCCACTTCGTATAAAGCAAGGGATTTTTATAAACAACTTTGTTAAGGTCATAGATAAAAATTGTGCTGGGTTTGCTTATTAGAAGGTAAAGTTTCCTTAAATAAATGTTGCTGAAATTAAAGAAGTCATTTTTCTGGGCGCTCAAATAAGAGATTCGATTTAATAAACAACTCAAAGATATATTAATCCAAGTTGAAAAAACAGCGTGGAGATCGTTCGTAAGTGTCGCAGAAATGTTTTTGGGACACTTTAAAGTACTTAACTAACATTAAATTGTTGGTGAACTCTTACATTCATTCAAAGATATGGAGTGTAATATGTCGCTTAAAATTAATTTCTTAAACTATTATTTTAATTTCATCCCCAAGAATCTCAGTGCCATCAACGACGAACATGGTGGGCGATTTCACCAAGACATTTTGATCATGGAAAAGAGGTACCAGGTGAAAGTGGAATTCTAGTATACTCGCTGACTATTTCTGGACACTTAGGAGGGATGTTCTAGATGCTAAATACACAATAAAATCATCAACTGTCACTTTTTAGGTAGTGCTGTATTAATGGTGTTATAAATGTACGTAGATTTTTTAATATTTTTTTTCAGATTTGGCTTTTTGTTTCACAAAAAAAAATCCCTGTGTGATAGAGAAAATCTATTTACATATTTTAATTCAGTATAAAAAGTACTATTGGGATCAGACATTTTTGTGTGCCAAAAATCTGTTTTATTTTGTAAACCAGTCTATATGAGTGTTAAACATAACAAATTTTGCTGTTTTGTAATCCCTTTGCGTGGCACTCACAATTAATATGGACGAATAAATCTTAATTTTGGATTATAGCTATTAAATTTAGGTTCAATTAAAAACTCCATGGCGTAAGCCCGAAAGCAAGTTATCCTAACCAAGCGTGCACCACATCACAGTGAAGATAGTGCCAACATTTGCAGATATATGGTGTCATGTGGTCAGCACAACGAACTCTCCACCTTTAATCTCAGTTTAATAGACCGGAGCCCTGCTTCTTTATTCAAGTAGCTCCTCAATTGTCCTAAAGAGGCTGAGTTGGCCCCGTTCCAGACCCTTTGCTTCACAGATAAATCTGGAAGCACCAAGGATATAGCTCCTTCTGAATCTGTAGTCAGGAATTCTGACCACTAGATTGCATAGGCGGGCCTTACCTTAAATATACACTTAATAGCTATTTGATTCTCATGATGTTAACTAATTATGAGTAGAAGTTTTTCAACATTATTTTATCATATCCATTGTTATTGCCAAGAGTAGTCATATATAAACACTTAATGTGTACATATCTCTGAAATAATATTAGCACTAATGAATATAAAATAAATAAACTGGAGGTATATGTATGAAAACAACTTTGGTCGGATGCAGTTTATTATTCCCATTCCCAAAAGTCGTTTGAAAAAGGCTAAAAGGGCAGTGGGCATATCATCTAAACTGTGTGCTTCCTTTGTGTGGTCTAGCTGGTTCTCATAGTATACATTTAGTTAGCTGATTTGTTATTTATTGCTCATCATTTATGAACACATCAGTCTTTTTAAAGTGTGCTTTAAAGGATATAAGGGCTGAAATCTTAATATAGTGATCTTCCTGTGAGAGGGAGTCCCTGTTCTATTCCCTGTTTGACAAGTATTATTTAATATCTTGGCTGATTTCTTAATTACACTTCAAATATATATATTCATAGGCGACTATCATTTTCCCTCGGGTTTTAAGCAAGAAACAATTACTATTATGCGTGACTAAAATCAGAACTTTCTTAATGTTTGTATTTATAATATGATTAAAATAGCTATCTAATTTTCATCGACAAGAAGAACCTTTCTCAATAATTAATGAATAAGTTGGCTAATAATTTAGTTATATTATTACATGTCTACAATAACTTATACAAATAAATGGTACGTTGCACTGCAATTTTATATTAAAATAAACATTTAAATTTAAGAAGATAAAAATGTAACGTCATCTTACAGTCAATTTGTCCAGGAGGAGGGGTGGGATTGGATGAGATGTTGAATATATTTCCTTTTATGTTTAGGAGGGGAAGTAGGGTGCACCGAAAGTAAACAACTAATTAGGAAACGGAAGACTTTGCAGATACTATTAACAGGCGAATGGAAACAATTTGAGAGAATGGATTTTTTCTAATAATAAACCAAAAGTATTATCTACACAGAACCAGACAACTTTAAAAAATAAAAAGTACAATTGTCAGATTTTAAATCTTTCACCATAAGATCACGCCACATTCTAGTCAGAATATCAAGACCAAACAGTTGACAAATAAAGAAAACTCTGTCTTTTCATAAATATATATAGATATTCATAATATGATGATGTATCTCAACCAATACTCCCTCTCTTAATAAATAACTCCACTTTCTACATAAGGGCAGAAATCTTCATGTTATTCAACACAAACTAACCTTTCACAATAGCATGTTACCCTGATCAATTGAGGTTAAAGAATCAAAAATGCCATGTCCCCACTAATCCCTGCATTCTATACTGTAAAGATAATAAATTTACCAAAGATAATTTGGTTTTTGCTTTTACAAGAGTCTAGTCCTATTTACATGAAGGAAGATTGAAAGTAGAGCGTAACAGTAAGGTTTGCTAGTTCTAAAGCGGTGAAAAGTAAAGAACATCTAAATCTACTTTTTCAAATAAAAGTATTGTCAAACAAAGCGATAGGTATGGTTTATTTCTACCACTTTTAATCCATTAGGTAAGTAGGCCTACTTATGTATCGTACGTGAAAAGAAATATTCAACTAAACCTCAACATTTTATGCAATATGGAAGAAAGCAACCTTAATAGTTATATTTATAACTAAGAAACTGTAAAGTATCTTGAGTTTATTTAGGAAATATGTTGATGCAATGAAAATCAAAGCACTTAGGTAATATATCATAAAAAAATTAAACAATTTGCATAACATTAAAAATAAACTCAAAAGACAATTATTTTAGACCATTTTATTATGTTTCAAACAAAATAAAGTGGTTTAATGAAATACAGTACTAACATCCTTTCTATCGTTGTATGTGTTTCAAATCTTTTATACACTAAAAGCGTTTTTTGGTCATAGTTTGACCTAGCAAACGAATAATAAATAGCTATCTATCACTAAATGTTATTTTATACTAGGGCCTAGATTAACATGACTTTGGGATATTTTTGTTGGTCTTCTACATGCTTAGTAAACTGAAGACTAAATTGATCTATGCTAAAATAACTCCATTATTAGTTTAGTATTGCTATGTCATTATAGTTTTATATAATAAATTCATTAAAAATGGTAAGTATAAGTCTAAATCATGTAGAATTTGGGCTGTATAAAATTCCAGATACCTAATCTTAATTGTATAAATGGGTATTTTTAACGTATTAGTCCACATAAGGCCCTATTGTTCATATAAGGCTGACACTTTAAAAACGTATAATAGGATAAAGAGATGCCCTTTTTTTTATTGTAGGGAAAGGTTAATTTGCTACTTTAAAAATACATTTCACATCTTATTATCTTTAGGTTGCAAATGTCCTAATTCATTTCTTTGAGTCTTGTGCATAATCTCATGGGCTTACTTTTGGAAAATTGTTTACATCACTAACATAACCCTAAAAAATGCATTTATCATATTGTAAATTATTTGGTCAGGACAAATTAATATTAACAATCCTTGGCTTTTGTAGGCTACTAGACAGTGATTACTTTAGTTACTGATAACATTGTTAAATTATTATTATTATTATTATTATTATTATTATTATTATTATTAGCACCGCGTCTTACTACCCGTTCGGGTTATACGCACTTACGCTAATGTGTAATGATAGGGTGATTGTGAGATGAAATGAAGGACCTACAGTTTAACGTGGAATCCAAACCACGGTGGAGGCCTGGCATTCCTCACATTCACAAGATGTCTTGTCAGAGGTGAAGGAAGGGTTCATTGTTAAATGTTTTAAGACTTGTCTACAGAGACTATCTGCAATGTGCATAGTGATCCATAAAAGATATATAAGCTGTATCCGAATTGTCTACTTATGCAGCGTCGCTTTGACTCGTACCCTTGATAGGTGCATTGGCAATTAAATGACCAAGTGTAGATCTATCCGAATAGTCACGAAGGATGCCTATGCACCCTTCTCGAGCACTGCTCAAGCTCTTGGTCACCATAGATATGAAGGCTACCAGCCATGCACTGATCTCGTGGTGTCGGTTGCGGTGTTTGACTGGCAATTGTTTTATTATTATCGTTTCATCTGCTAAAGCACTGACTTACATTTTCTGCCATTTTAAATAAGGTTGTTACCGTTCAACTAGTTTGCTGCAATCTTCACTATGAACAACAAGATAAGTGTAAAATCATCAAGACCTTATCAAGTCTAAAACTCAAGGGTTCGACTAGGGAGCCTTGGACTATTTGGATACAGACATAGACTCCATTCTAACTGATGACTTTGTCTACAGAGTTTTGATCCTCAAATCCTTAATTGTAGGTGTTCTGGCGGTCTAGGGGTAAGGTGTCGGACTTCTGTGCTGGGGTCTGGGTTTCAATCCTTGGTCCCGGCACAGATTTATCTGATTACCAAACCCTTCCTTCACCTCTGACAAGACATCTTGTGAATGTGGGGAATACCAGGCCTCCACCATGGTTCGGATTCCACGTTAAACTGTAGGTCCTCCATTTCATCTCACATTCACCCTACCATTACTCATTAGTAAGACGCAGCGCTAATAATAATAATAATAATAATAAAATATCCTTAATTACCACTCCATCGAAGTGGGATCAACTCTATAACTTTCTAAGCACAAGTCGATACGAACAAACCTTTATAGAAAATTGAGTTGTCTTTAATATTTGGATTATAAATATCTTCGTAACACTTCATCACATGTTAAACTTATCTCCTTAATTTAAGGCCGTATTACATGTAGCAGACTGCAGCACTGTTTTCTGACGTCATTTTTCAGTGGTGCTGTTTGCCAAATCTGGGGTGACTATTACACACATGTGGATTTCTGACAAATATCTTGCAGCTTAATGGAGGGATTTTATAGTCCACACTTGTTTTTGATGGTTTACTTCATACCAAGATGTCTCATCAACAACATGAGGTTTAAGATTTGCTTCTATCGTACAGGTTCTACTGAAAAATCTGTAGTATTGAAAAACGTAGACAGAAATATGCGTGGAGGCAACATTTAGTGTAAAAATGGGACAATGTGTCACCTACTTTGATGATTGTGCTTGAATTGGATGATGATTACCGGATTAATCTACTTATGAATGAAGATCCATGCTAGCATATTTTGTCTATCGTGTTTCGGAGGTTGCCTAAGCAAGATACTGTTATAAGAAAGGCCATCTCTCTACATGAAAAGCTAAGTATTACAGATTCATGAAGTTGGAAGCGTACCAAACCGATCATATGCCAACGCCCTATGCAGAAAGCCAACATTCAATCAGAAAATATCAAACACGTTTGATATTGATACTGCAAGCTCATGGGGTCTATTCTGATACGTGCACTAATCATTCATTTAGGTATATTACACGATAATCTTGCAGTGCTGCAAAACATCAGAAAGCAGCAAGCTGCAACATGCTACAAGTAATGCAACCTTAAGACCTTATAAATAAATCATTCATATTAATCATAACTATTCATGGCTAAATAAATCATTTTGAAGGTCTGAGACATAACTTTTGCTATAGAGGCTCTCCCTGGTTTTTATTTACTCTTTGGTGTTTTTCTCTTAGATAATCGAAATATCTTTGTTGGTCAGATCCTCTTTAATAGCTAGGCGTTCTTCTATGTTTACTTCATCATTTCCAATCTTTTGCACCATAACTATCTTCTTGACCCACTGAGGTCATTCTTCACTGCAGCCTCAGGAATGTCTGCTATACATAGCTTCTTCCATACAATGTTCATGCACATAGGAGTAAATTCATTTCAAGCCTCGCAAGTTATATAAATCACCATCTTAATGTTAAACTGGCACCAATACTTATTAATCGTAAGTTTATTATTTGAATCACATTAATAGATATTTAAAAAGTTTGACAAAGATAATGGAACTTAAAATAGCGACCACTCCTTAATCTATGAACTGAAGTATAAATGTGGTGTTGGAATGAAGAAATAAAGCTTCACAAACAAAATCTGTGAATATGTGAAAATGTGGATAGTGAAATTGTGGACTTAATAATTAATATGACAACATTTTCATTTTCATGCTTTATAAGAATAGAAAAAAATATCGTTCTTGTGTTTTCATATGAATAAAATAAAATAAAGGGGGGGTCTGTGGAGTGGACAAAGATATAGCATCAATTTTTGTAGTTTAAAGTAAAACCCGTCAGGGAGCAGTTATATGTTTATTGTCTCGATTGTATTTTGTGTGCTAAGGAGTTGAACAAATTGGGGAATGAAAGCAGTGTGTTAAGATTGATTTTAAACCCTGTTGTACTGTATATTCAGGGTCAGAACCAATCGGGGAGTGGCGGGGCTGGTGGAGATAAGCGAGATGATAAGGACAAGAAGAAGAAATATGAGCCCCCCATCCCAACACGTGTGGGGAAGAAGAAGAGGCGAACCAAGGGTCCAGATGCAGCCATGAAGTTGCCTCAAGGTAAGCTACCTTTGAACATATTCAAAGTCTAGTTAAAGCTTATGCATTTCTATTATTTTCTAGTCTGGTTGTTTGAGCCCTAGGGCCTGCTTTAATATAAAATAAACTCATCTACCAGTCTTTCCATTGAATCATACCTATTAAATATATTTTTTAAATGTGTATTTTACTTTAAATATATGTTTCGTTTCATCTGAATGTTGAGCAACACTGGTGGCTACAAATATTTTAGGACATATTCATTTAGTCTACATCTGAATATGATTTGAATTTTTTGTCAAATTTCTAATGCTAGTCGGAATGTTAATAATAGTGGCATGCTCCGCACACCTATGCCCTAAGAAAAATAAAAATAAAATTATTACTCTTTGAAATATTTTTCTTCTACTGTTCTGCTTGTGTACTGCACACAACAGGAAACATAATTTGGCTCCCACCTGAATGTAGTTTGCGGCCGCAGGGTGTTAGAGTGGAGGGAGATTGGTTGTAGCTATCTCTGTTGCCTAATGCATGCAGCTGCCGGCTTCTCGGTTATTTCCGTTTACTTTCGTGGTGTGTGTGCTTGTCTATTCAGCATAGCATCTACTACTGGCAAGTTTGGTGACGCGGGGGACAGGCTGTAGCTATACATGTCTGAATACATGCGGCGCTCACAGCTCCCGTCAATTTTAAAGCAAGAATGGAGTGAGATGTATCCCATGTGTACTGTTATTCGTGTTTGTTAGTTCCCGGGAGTGTAGAGTATTTCATTGCCAGTAACTAGTTAGTATTTAGGAGATAATTGACATATACCCAAAATGCAAATGTTGGACGACATCAGTAAAAAGAAGTTTTCTTCAATAAGTTTTAGCAAAAAACTTTCAATTGTAAGCAACTGTAAACTATGTCACAAATTACTATTCTTAAAAACTGTACATAAAACTAAGACAGAAATATACAGATGCCATTTTTCAACAGTTCATTACAAGACGGTGTAATGGTTAACTTATTGCGAAAAGAGGAATAGGCACACCAGTCTTGCATTTCCAGGATACACCACTGGTTGATAATATATTTTCACTTGGTACATACTCAACATATACTTTGCTAGACATCAAATTAAGTCTGGGTATATATTATATAACTACAAGCTATTTCCACTAAAACTGATTTAATGCATAACCTGCCTTTTCATGCAGTGGAGTGATGCTACTTAATATGTAGCCCCCCTTTCTAAGATATTATTCCTAGGTGCCCAAAATAAAGGAGAAAGGAGGAAGGAGGAGATACTTTGTAAAATTTTGTTTTATTTGACAATAAATAGTTGAAAACAGATGATACACACAAAAATAACTATACACAGATAGTGCAGTGAACAGGGCTAATTGTCGGCTGAAGGCCCCATTTACTACATAGCCTAATATGCATTATCCAAACTAGATACACATGACAAGTAAATCACATCTATTTGCAATATTAACAGGTTAGTGACTTTAACATGTATGTACAAATAAATGTAAGGAAAACAAACTTTCTCAGACATTAAACAATCATAGCATTGCGCATAGGCCTAACCACTCAAAGCCTTAGTTAAATATTTTAAAAGATACAGTCCCAAAACAAGACACAAACTTGCTATCAGTGTTCTTAAAGACATCGCCGTCTAAATAAATCTATATTGTAAGTTTAGATAAGTATGTCAATACGGACAAAATATTACTTTTCAATAGGATGCTCCCGAATAGATGTTTCCTATCAAACATTTTAATCACTTATTAAGATCATTGATCACAAAATGGAGGCTCCCTATAAATTTACCATTAAACATCTAAATAACCAAGTAAGATTATTGCTCTCAAAATGTAAGTTTCCTAACCATTAAGGATATTACAAAACATTAAATATGAAGTTTACCAAGCATAAATGATAACCTCCATAATGGCAACATCCCCATACTGTCTAATAAATATATAAAATGACTAAGGTGAACCCAAGTCCGTCATTTGGAAACAAATTGAAGATTAATCCCGAAAAAGTAAACTTTATGATCAAACAAGAGAATTTAAAATAATAATGACATTGGACGTCTGCCGCAAGCAGGGCAGCACTTACTTAACTTAAAAAGTCCATGGTACAAAATGTAACAATCAGAATACAAGTGGCGCATGTATAGTGGTGATGTGTCACACTGGTGCAGTGCAGAGAAACCCAACCAATGACAGTACAGAGGGAGAGTAGATGAGGAGGGGAAGTTTGGCAAACTGTCAGTGCGCTTTGAGACTCAAAGAGCTGGGCTGTTTGTTCTGGAAGGGTATAGATTAGAACAATTTTCTTTTGGCCACACCCCACCGGATATTATCTTTAGTTCAATCGGACATGTAGTAGTGAATGCGATGGGCCGTGCTGCTGTTGGTGTTAAGTACAGACATACCACTATTTATGTAGTGTAGCTAACTTCTCTACAAATAGAAAATGTGTTACATGATAAGGAAATTTGAATATCAGGCCCTCATTCAACAATAGGACACTTTCAATTCACAGACACTGTAAAATCACTAATTGTCGTGTCCACTAATAATTGATATATAGACATAAAATAATTTTCTTGGGTATTTATTTGCTTGCTTGTGTTTACTTGAGCCTACTTTACTTCACAACTACTTGATTTCAATGAAGAGCCACCACTTTCTTCATCTTCCTGATAATTTCTCTAATAGTCATTTGTGATCTTAGTTGATTGGAAGTGTGAAATAGCTACGACCCTGAATCAAAAGTTTCAGTGCCCCCTCCTTCTTAATTCCACCCGTGATAATTAACTTCTAGCTACCTCCAGCCTATAATCACACCAACGCCTTGATCTATACCCATTCTCCTGAGACCATTTCAACCAGTCAAATCTTTCACTGTGTGAACCCTATCACCATGTGGAACCTTTCACTGTGTGGACCCTTTCATCTGGGCTGTAGAATGGGTACGCCAACCTTTCAACTCCAATTTCCCTATTTTTCTTCTCTCTGACTCTTAACTCTTTAATAAATGGCTAAAGTATATTAATTAACAAATTTACTGCACTAAATTACTTCAATATATATTACTGTATGGAAAGCTTCGTTGATATTATGAATGTATATTTAAATACATTTTTCAATCCAAACTACAAATATTGCGGTTGTAAAGAATAAAAAAAGTATAACATTAAAAGGATATATGTTTTTATTTTGAAGTCATAGTCGGTTCATTTTTATCGACTCCAACTCAACCCAAAATTGATTTCGACTCAGGCTCCAAGACTCTGACTTCACAGCCCTTTTACCCTTTGGATCATTCACCTTTTTCCATCGTACAACTTAACTCCTAGCTCCTCCAAGTAACCTCTTTACTTCAAACAAAGTTATTGCATCTTTGTTTTTCAACTTCACACTTTTTACCCTTCCCCCCTCCCTTGCCAACTTTCCTCCCTCTTCTTACCTTTTTGTGACTTATTTACACACTCAATTCCACCTGAGGATTGCTTGATGCCATGGTTCAGCCTGGTTACTCCAAAGTGTCTTCTTGCTCAGCTTCCCCTCAACACCTTCAAACCTCACCACATCGGTGTCAAGGGTAAGAATCAGTAACACTAGTGTAGAAGCTGCTGATAGCCCAAATGTGAACCAGGTTACATAGCATCATGCTGGATGCATTGCTTGTTTTGGAGTCTTAACCTAAAATAGTTGATTTCTTTTTATATTGCACAGCGTCTTACTACCTGTGGCTATACGCATATGTACTAATTATGCTAATGAGCTAGGGATGGGGAAGTTTGAATTTAGAGGAAGTGTACCTGCATTTGCACGAAGGGAGGATGAAATACCATGTAGGAAAAATCACCTACACTACACCCAACCGTGATTCGAACCTCGTTCCCCCTGTCATCGGCAGTCCAGCCTAACATGATAGTAACAGCGACCACCAAACTAGGTAATGGTTATTATTGCTCTTATATGTTGTGTCAGTGTTGCTACAAGCCTGGGAAACCGGAGGAATTTGGAAAACGCAGGCACATTTTTGTATCTGGCTCAAAACAGGGGAAACAAAGAGAATTTGACAAAAACTATAATAGGGACACTTTTTTTTTACTAAGATTTAGTTTAGAAAACAAAAAGTTTTTGATGATTTAATATAAGATTAAATCCTTTGGAAAATGTGCTTTAGGTGTAATTATTTAGCGGCCTTCATAAAGCTGTAAATTCTAGAATTGAAGTAGCTCTCTACATCACTTAATATAAGTAAACTATTAATTAATAAGTTTTGATGAGAAAGAATGCTCCCTACAAAGGGACTTCACAAAATAATGCATTCAATTCTTCAGAGACATATACAATCCTTAGGAGGAACTGTCTTCTACATAACATAATAGAAGGCAAGATTGAGGGATGGAGGAACTTAGGAAGGAGGAGAGTTCAAATATTGAAGTAAAGAAGATGGAGGAAGAGGCAGAGGACAGGGTGTATTAGTGGTCTAAGTTCACTGACAAAAGGAATGGCCCTGTCATAAGACAGAACACCTAATAATGATGATGATGATGTATTAGCATTTTTATTATATTTTGGTTATTCATGTACATAAGTTGGTTTTCCCACCAAATTGCTAAATCCACAGTTTTTATCTTCTTGTTTGCAATATATATACAGTAGAAAAACTTACAATTTCTTTAAAATAGTTTAAAAATATTTTTTCTACTCATCTAAGGTTATTTCTCAATAAACTAAAGGCATCTTTAAAATATTTTTAATAATTTTCTTATCGGCTACCTCTAAACGCAATATCACAATACGACAGTAGTGTGTTTCTATTTCAGTGACACCTCACACAAGATGCAGATTGAAGCTACTTAAGTTGGAGCGAATAAAAGATTATCTACTCATGGAGGAAGAATTCATTCGCAATCAAGAGAGACTTAAACCCCAAGAAGAGAAAATTGAGGTATATTTGCTTTGAAAATAGAGGGTCGACAGAATTTTATCCATTCAGAATGGTTTCCATTCCAATTTTAGGGAAACTAAGCACGTATTTAGAGAGTTGAAATTGAGACTATTCTGGAAGCCGTCTTAAAATCCAAAAAGGTATTCATCGTGAAAGATGCTTATTTTGAAATGGAGACCATTCTGAATTTTGATAGTTCACCACTTACAAATCTGAAAAAGTGTCCACAATCAGAATGGATACCATTATAGTTTTGGTTATAAGCACTCACTATTTTAAAAAAATGTTGGAAAATAAAAAATCCATAAAAAGAATGACCACAGTCAGAATGTAGACCATTACAAATTTTGTTATCCACAGTAAGGATTTGAAAATCTATAAAAGTACTCATGGCAAAATTTAAATCATTTTGAATTTAGTTACTATTGTTTTTTATTTAACAAGAGCAGATTGGTTATCCAAACAGAATAGTCTGCATTATTTGATCCTATCCCTATTTCCTGTAACTTCTTCCGTGTATAGCCAAAGAGTAAATCTGGACTATTGCATCATTGCTTTGTCATTTTTATGTAAACCAGGCCACTTTACATCTATTTCATCATCATTATTTGACCTTAGCTAACCTTTGTAACTATTTGGTTATGCTCTGAATTCTTAATAAAATGGTTTGGTTTAGAATGAGACATTATCACTTGACACAATTTAAACAGCTATAATATTCCACTTATTTTTAACTTGTTCTGTATGTTCCCCTTTAGGAGGAGAGGTCAAAGGTCGATGATCTGAGGGGTACACCTATGTCTGTTGGTACACTGGAAGAGATCATTGATGACAACCATGCTATTGTTTCGACATCTGTGGGCAGTGAGCATTATGTCAGTATCTTGTCCTTTGTGGATAAAGACCAATTGGAACCTGGCTGTTCTGTACTTCTCAATCATAAGGTAGGTTTAATAGCAACAATATTACACTAAAGTCACGATTATCCCACCTAAAGTGGCAGCATTCCAGCCTAGGTGACGGAAAAGCGGGAAAATAAGGAATCTGAGTGTAAATAATTTTCAGTATGAGTTTGTTTGCCTTCTTTTTTAATATTCACAGTACATTTAACTTTGTTTTAATAGAATCTGCCCATTTTTTGATTGTGATGTAAAATGGAAATAAAATTCTTGTAGGGGGACAGTATATTAAACAAGAAAGAAATTTTAAAAAAAAGCTTTACTATAAAATACTTATTTCATCTTCAATGCTACAATGCACAAACATATACAATAAAAGAACACCAACCGCTTATACAAACACACGTAAGGAACACATCCACGAACTCAAAACAAATGCTATTGTCCTTCACAGTCTGACTGCCATGCTTATATTAGTGTGCATACAATTCATGTAGCTAGGCTTCATGCACACCTCCCTTGACATAGCTTCTGTTTCCAGCCAAGTCAAAACAGTGCTGCTATCTACACCGAATAAGCGTATGTGATAGCAATAGTATTGTATTATACACTAACTGCATGCATAGCAGTTATGCTTTTCTGTTTTGAATGTAACAATTGTAAGGCGTTTTCAATTGATTTTTTTATTTTATTAAATACCAGTTTAATTTAAAACATGCTTGTTAACACTGAGAACAGGCCCAGATAATTGGTTCTAGTTTATGGGAGTTATTTTGACTTGTAAAAAACTGTCACTTATTAAATTTATGTTTTTGTTTGTAAATCTGTGTAACTCTACTGAGAATATTCGTAAATTGAAAAATGACACCTGAACTTATGGGAATCAAACTCTTGCCACTTGGTTCAGTTTGCGAATGCTTTACTACTGTGACTGAAGAATGATCCTGAGTGAGACGAATCAGTGGTAGAATATTGGCTTGATAAGCCAAAGGTCGTGTATTCGATTAATGGGTTCAAGTGTCATTTTTCAACCTACTTTATGCATCTTATAATCATACAATTTCAATCTTCTAAGCTTCACTATTCATGTCCCTGATAAATGTACTTTTGTATGCATCCAGGTCCATGCTGTTGTGGGTGTTTTGTCAGATGACACAGACCCCATGGTTACAGTCATGAAGTTAGAAAAAGCACCTCAAGAGACGTATGCAGACATTGGGGGTAAGTTCCACACCTCTCACATTGTGTGTACTTATATTGAAGTTCGGTTGAGTATTCGCATTGCATCTGGTACTGGCATGATTGGGTTTGAGTATAGCATTACAATATTCTACATGGTGAATTTGGAGTAACTTTAACTACTTTACCAATCCAAATCTCAAATTTGAATCTTCAATTTACTGAATCTGAATTTTGGAAAAAAAAATTTAACATAAGAGGAAATATAAATACAGTGAAACCTTTGATTCTTCGTTTTCATCGGGGACCTGAAAAAAAATATGAATGTACTGGAAAATGATAAATGGGGAGACAATACAAAATTTATAAAATCTATCAGATTTGCCTTTATGTATCTACAAAATAAAAAAATCTACACAAATAATATTATTTCTACTGTCAAGTCTACTTCACATTACTCCTTTTTAATAAAGTCATCAATCTTAATTTGTTTAGTAGAACCTTTCCTTATTAAATTTTCATTTGTTTAGTAGAACCTTTCCTTATCAAATCTAATAATAAACTTTCAATATTAACCGTCTTTGCTTGGTCTTTTTTTGTTTATAATGTGACCATACACATACGCTCTCTTAGTCTCAAACACATGAACTACTTCCATGAAGATTAGCACTGGTTTGGGATCTGCTTCACTGTCACCCTCGTCACCATCTTGCCCTCCTTCAAGCAAATTACACTTTCCAACTCTATACACATTTCTTCCACACATAATACACCTCATGTTGTGAGCTCCTAGTCCACAGACACATACGCATCAAAGTTAACTCCAGCGGTGCTTTTCCCAAGTCGAACCCGATCTTCATCTCCATCTGTCAATCTGTCATGTCTGACCCTTCATCTTTCTTTGCAGGGCCACACTTTAGAAAACAGTCCTGGATTGTAGACTGTGTCACTTGTTGCCATGTAGAAACAATAAGGTTAATGGTCTGCAGGAGGTATTTCTTGGGTTGAACCCTTTCCCTATGTTCATCAGACATGCAGCTCTCTGCACTAGCTGCTTCCTTCCTGTACACCTACTTTAAACACTTGACCACACCCAAATCAAGAGGCTGTACGACACTGGTGCAGTTAGGGGGGGTAAAAAAAAATACCTTTAAATTTCTCAAAAACAATGTGTCTGTAGAATGAGCAGAACAGTTTTTTACAAATCAAAGGATTTTCCTTCGTTGTTGTACTGATTTCCTCTCCATTGCAAAATATTGATCTTCAGATTGTTTAAAAGGTTAAGTTCAGGTTTCGTAGATAAAAAAAAATCTAAAAGAAACCAGCAACATCTTATTGTCCTTAGTGGATATGTTTGTATTTATGTGCACTCTTAACCCAACTTCCCTTTTTAACAAAAACACTGCATATTTAGGCAAGTAATTTTATGCCTTTTTAAAATTACTTGCCTAAATATGCAGTGTTTTTGTTAATATATATAAAAAAAAGAAGAAAAGGTTTACATTCACCACAACTTTACCGATTTGTAATAAATGCTACATCATTTAACAAAAGACAAGAGGACAAAAACAAAACTAATAGTGATACAGAAAATAGCCTTCAATCATAATGCCTAATCCCCTTTATAATTATAATTTGAACACGTGGTATATAGGAACACGACCGATACATAATAGCAAACAAAAACCAGGTCCCATGGTCAACAATGGTTAGTGTAACATAAAGGTTACAAAATGAGATACAAAATAATAAACCTAAGAAGGCAAAATTAGGGGGAAAAAACTACATGGACCTTTACCTCATTATATCAAAAAAATAAAAAATAAAACGACTACATGCTAAATTTAAATCAACCCACAAAAAGGAAAATAAGAGAAAAACAAAATTTAGTGTCTCATGTCAATCAGATCCAAAAAGAGAGTGAAAGATGCTCGAACAAGAAGTTGTATGTCGGGCAAGGCCAATCAGAGACAAGAATGCAAGATAAAAAGGACCAATGGCATTATAGTTAATACTGTTGACCTTTACAAAATACTTTGAAACCAAATATAAGCAAAAGGACAAAAAAAAAAACCTACGGTAAATTTAAATACATTAAAGAAAATACGTACATGGAGATTTACTTATTTAGAAAAGATTATTATAAATTTTAGTTCCATTAATTTCCATCCAGATCACCACATACTGCGAAAGTAATATGGAACTGCTCTTTAATTCAAACTTTGCCAGACAAACTTCGCTACTTACCACTACCAGAAGATTCAAGGTCGATTGAAACTGGGTCAGTTTATAAAAAATAGTATATACTGCCCCCCCTCAAACTGGGTCAAAACTCCACAAGGTTAAGTTCTTCTTTTCAAACCAGGAAATTGTATTAATCACCACTGACAATGTCAAAGGAAGAAAAAAGGTATCCCCCACAAGTTTGTGAAACATACCACAGTCTGCAAACTGTACTTTTACATTAAGGCACACTTTCACTGGTCTTTCTTACATCTCTTCAGGGCCAATATTAAAGTATCGTGCTTCAGACCAAAGTCATGAATTTTTATCACCACTCACATGTTAAAGAGAAGTAAATTTAGAAAAAAAAATCCAAACAAAGGAGGAAAATTCAAAGTTCAGAAACGTAAAAACAAAATATCACCGCTTGTTTGCAGTGTTACCTGTTTCACAGGTTAGCCGGCTGAAAATTTGATCTTGTTGCATGGGCCCATGTGTCGAGATGAAAAAATGGTAGATGACTCGTTTCACACTGAGAGGCGTCCCTCCCAGAGCGTATGGTATAAGTTGAAGATTGTTATACCAAGTGATCCTCTTGGGTGATCATGACCGACGATAACCAGTAGCAAGTAGGCGAAGCGAAGACATCTAGAAGTAATCTGAATAAAGTTGCAGGTATAGATGTGGTGGTGCGATCTGGGACGATTCAGAGAAACTGACTTTCCTGATACATACAAAAATATTAAATATTATATAAATAAAAAAAGGGGTTGGGGGAGTAGAAAAGAAACAAATGGGTACACATTCATACTTTCACATTTATATTCTTACATTCTCATACATCCATCACATCCATCCCAGAACGTACACAAAGTTTACCTACATTCATACACTCAAACACACACTTTCACACCAGTACTAATATAAATTAGAAGAACAAGGTTCCAGGATAAATTTTGAAAAATATTTTTTTTTAAAGTCAAGTGAGACCACAAAAAATTAATAAAGAGCTTTTAATTTTAATAAAGGTCCAAGAAAATTTTTGGAAATGACAGCTCCCAAAGATAAAACCATTTAAATTTAGTTTTTGGAAGTCCGTATAGTTTCAAAACCCAAAAGAAATTTTGCACTTGAAATCTAAACTTATACTAACAATAACATTCACACCCATTCATTCGAGGAGAAAAAGTTTACTGGCTAAGTTTATAAAAAAAAGTACATTGTGCACTGAATGATGCATCAAGAGCATACAGAAAGTCTCTGAAAATCTTTGATTTCATCCTCTCTTTCGAGGTGCCATAATAGGTTACAGTTGGTTTCTTTACATTTTTAAAACACCATAGTTTTGCGGACTTTCCAATAATAATGGGCACTTTTTTGTCTTAGCCATTGCTGTTTTTGCACAGTAGTACTGTCAGTTGCTCCTTTGCACTTTTCCTACATGGCAGGTCCCTCCTTTCAATACCAATATTCGATCTGGCAAGCAATTGAAAAAAGACCCGTTTAATCTGCATAAAAGATTTCCCAAGCTCCGTACTCCTCCAGCAGCTTTGACAGCCTCTCAAACCATAGGTTTGTGGTGTTGGTGTCGGGGGAGCTGAATTATATCCATTCTGAATGGTAGCCATTCAGACATTTCTTAAACAAGCACCACAAATTAAAAGTCTGATTTATATCCATTATCATAATACCCACAAAATCCTGAATTGTGTCCATTCTGGAATGGTAGCCATTCAGACAGTTTTCAAATAAACGACTTTAACAAAAATCCTGATTTGTATCTACTGTAATTATTTGCATTATATCCACAAAATCCTGAATTATATCCATTCTGAATGGTAGCCATTCAGACATTTTCTTAAACACGCATTGCAAATAAAAAGTCTGATTTGTATCCATTTTAATAATGTCCACAAAATCCTGAATTGTATCCATTATGAATGGTAGCCATTCAGACATTTTCTTAAACATGCATTACAAATAAAAAGTCTGAATTGTATCCACTAGAAATATTTGCATTATACCCACAGAATCCTGAATTGTATCCATTCAATTGCGGTACCACTTGTCTGATAGATGGCAGCAGAAGAAACTCGCCTTAACTCATTCCATGTTTACTAGAGAGCAGCACTTATCCTTAACTCATTTTGTGTTTACTAGAGATAGAGAGCAGCACTATCACTATTTTAATATATATATAAAGAGAAATACTTATTGGTGTTTCTTTTTTTTAAAAAAAAAGGGTACTTTACAAATCATTGGAATTTCTTTATTCAAATTGGCTGGCTTCCTTAAACAACGACATTTCAAACTGCTAATTTATACTCTAAGAAATGAAGACGTAGGTTTATATTATTTTAACAATCTGTGTTTAAAGGTAGGAAATTGAACATTTAATTTAATGTTGGGTGCCAACAAATATTGTGTTCCTGGCTGTGAAGATAATACATCTCGTTATCGGTTTCTCGTATATGCACTGAAAGTAATTTTATTGTTTCTTGTCGAATGGATGAGTACAAGAGGCTGAAGATTCTTTGGCTACTTTACGTTTACATATCAGGTAAGACTTCCAAGTAAATTTCTAAGTTTTAAGATTTACATTACCGGTACCGACATTAAATCGGGGGAGGGGGGCTATACACATTAATCCTATAAGAAAAATATGTAAGCCATTAACATACTATTTTTGGTTAAGTTTATGAATAATTAATCAAAATATTTATTTTGCAATTGATAACTTTTCTCTAAATGTATTAATATATCTAAAATTGTATTGTAATTTAATTTTCATAGACTTGTTAGTTGGTTGATTAGTTTATTTATAAACAATTAAAAAGGTTATATTTATCAAATAACTTTATCAGATTCACTTCACTGGGACTCTTTGTTATTGATACTACTTTTTGTCAAATATACAGATAAGTTATATATACATGGCAACCTTGCATATAGAAATAACGTTTTAAATGTTAAAATCCACCAAAACATTTATTTGAACTGAATTTTAATAGACTTGAAGGTTACTTGGCCTACTTTTTTCTACTGCAAACATTTAAAGAGATTATTTTTATATTATTATGATTAATTAATTAAATAGTCTAAGAATATGGATGGCTTAAATTTTTTATTTCTTACAGTACATTAACTATAAAAGTCTTTGTTACAGAAAAAAATCTTTAAAAAAATAATTGTATGAGCGTTATTGAGCCTGCGTATATTCTGATACCTAACTTACATTACATTGTACCACACACATTAGTAGGGCCTAGGCCTTATATAGTTTGGGTTTTTCCTAGGATTTTCTGAATAACCTTCAGAGGAGAACTCCTTCCTTGGGCTTAAACACAGTGACATTTTATACTATAGATTAATATAGTCCTAACTTATGAGTGTTGAAATATGTAAGCATACACCTCTCCAAACTTTTACTTTTTTTTAGTTCAAATTGGTCACCCTCAACTTAAATTATTAATGGAAATGAAACCTAAGAACCATACCTTTTGGGTGATTTTTTCTATCTAAAAAAACCTGAAAATCATAACATTCATACTAATATAAACTTAACACAAAAATATGGGAAATCCATTGATACTAAATTCAAGATTATTAAAAACTTTGCTATACATACGGTAATGCTCAATTCTAAACCAAACTCACCCAAGTGATGCAGTGAACAGATATAGTTGGAAAATCTGTAAAATTGCATAATTGTAGCTTAACATATATTTTAGAATCGAATAGCCAAAGCTATCATTTATGCATTTTAGTGAGGATCGCACCATCTAGATATCATATTCTAAAAATTGAAAAAAATGACACCTGGACACGGGAATCGAACCCGGTAAGTACGCCAATGCTCTTACGACTGAGCTATCCAGATTCGTCCCGTTCTCGTGGTCATTATTCACTCTTCACTCATAGTTTAAGGCAGAGTCTATGATGGACGTGCGGAAATCACAGATTTGTAGGTGGCTGCGTTATCTGATAGCTCATGATCTTAATTAATCACATATTTGCAGTCGATGATTTCCGCACGTCCATCATAGACTCTGCCTTAAACTATGAGTGAAGAGTGAATAATGACCACGAGAACGGGACGAATCTGGATAGCTCAGTCGTAAGAGCATTGGCGTACTTACCGGGTTCGATTCCCGTGTCCAGGTGTCATTTTTTTCAATTTTTAGAATATGATATCTAGATGGTGCGATCCTCACTAAAATGCATAAATGATAGCTTTGGCTATTCGATTCTAAAATATATGTTAAGCTACAATTATGCAATTTTACAGATTTTCCAACTATATCTGTTCACTGCATCACTTGGGTGAGTTTGGTTTAGAATTGAGCATTACCGTATGTATAGCAAAGTTTTTAATAATCTTGAATTTAGTATCAATGGATTTCCCATATTTTTGTGTTAAGTTTATATTAGTATGAATGTTATGATTTTCAGGTTTTTTAGATAGAAAAAATCACCCAAAAGGTATGGTTCTTAGGTTTCATTTCCATTAATAATTTAAGTTGAGGGTGACCAATTTGAACTAAAAAAAAGTAAAAGTTTGGAGAGGTGTATGCTTACATATTTCAACACTCATAAGCTAGGACTATATTAATCTATAGTATAAAATGTCACTGTGTTTAAGCCCAAGGAAGGAGTTCTCCTCTGAAGGTTATTCAGAAAATCCTAGGAAAAACCCAAACTATATAAGGCCTAGGCCCTACTAATGTGTGTGGTACAATGTAATGTAAGTTAGGTATCAGAATATACGCAGGCTCAATAACGCTCATACAATTATTTTTTTAAAGATTTTTTTCTGTAACAAAGACTTTTATAGTTAATGTACTGTAAGAAATAAAAAATTTAAGCCATCCATATTCTTAGACTATTTAATTAATTAATCATAATAATATAAAAATAATCTCTTTAAATGTTTGCAGTAGAAAAAAGTAGGCCAAGTAACCTTCAAGTCTATTAAAATTCAGTTCAAATAAATGTTTTGGTGGATTTTAACATTTAAAACGTTATTTCTATATGCAAGGTTGCCATGTATATATAACTTATCTGTATATTTGACAAAAAGTAGTATCAATAACAAAGAGTCCCAGTGAAGTGAATCTGATAAAGTTATTTGATAAATATAACCTTTTTAATTGTTTATAAATAAACTAATCAACCAACTAACAAGTCTATGAAAATTAAATTACAATACAATTTTAGATATATTAATACATTTAGAGAAAAGTTATCAATTGCAAAATAAATATTTTGATTAATTATTCATAAACTTAACCAAAAATAGTATGTTAATGGCTTACATATTTTTCTTATAGGATTAATGTGTATAGCCCCCCTCCCCCGATTTAATGTCGGTACCGGTAATGTAAATCTTAAAACTTAGAAATTTACTTAGAAGTCTTACCTGATATGTAAACGTAAAGTATCCAAAGAATCTTCAGCCTCTTGTACTCATCCATTCGACAAGAAACAATAAAATTACTTTCAGTGCATATACGAGAAACCGATAACGAGAAGTATTATCTTCACAGCCAGGAACACAATATTTGTTGGCACCCAACATTACATTAAATGTCCAATTTCCAACCTTTAAACACAGATTGTTAAAATAATATAACCCTACGTCTTCATTTCTTAGAGCATAAATTAGCAGTTTGAAATGTTGTTGTTTGTTTAAGGAAGCCAGTCAATTTGAATAAAGAAACTCCAATGATTTGTAAAGTAGCCTTTTATTATTCTTTTAAAAGAAACACCAATAAGTATTTCTCTTATATATATATATATATATATATATTTAAAAGTAATAAGACAATATTAATTAAAAATATTATATTTTTTATATTAATATAGAGATAGGGCTGCTCTCTAGTTACCTCGGAATGAGTTAAGGATAAGTGCTGCTCTCTAGTAAACATGAAATGAGTTAAGGCGAGTATCTCCTGCTGCCACCTATCAGACAAGTGGTACCGCAATTGAGTGGATACAATTCAGGATTCTGTGGGTATAATGCAAATATTTCTAGTGGATACAATTCAGACTTTTTATTCGTGGTGCTCGTTTAAGAAAATGTCTGAATGGCTACCATTCAGAAATGGATACAATTCAGGATTTTGTGGACATTATGAAAATGGATACAAATCAGACTTTTTATTTGTAATGCGTGTTTAAGAAAATGTCTGAATGGCTGCCATTCAAAATGGATACAATTCAGGATTTTGTGGATATAATGCAAATATTTCTAGTGGATACAAATCAGGATTTTTGTTAAAGTCGTTTATTTGAAAACTGTCTGAATGGCTACCATTCCAGAATGGATACAATTCAGGATTTTGTGAGTATTATGATAATGGATACAAATCAGACTTTTATTTGTGGTGCTTGTTTAAGAAATGTCTGAATGGCTACCATTCAGAATGGATACAATTCAGTCGTCTCTTGGTGTCCACAACAGCACTCTACTTGACCACTTTCTCAAATACTAAGCCATGCTTTTGCTTGAAGAGGTAGATTTAACAATTTAAAGCTATAAAGTTTTCAATCCCCACTTTGAGGAAGTTCTCCCGCAGAATGCTCCCACCCACATGAATGTCTGTTGTTTGACCTGATGGTACCTGGTAAAGAAGAAATTTTCCAATGACATCTTGCCAGGTGTTCCTCTTCTTTGCTAATGAACCGCATCTATCCCCCTTTTCTTCAGAATAATTGTGTTTAAAGTAGATTGTGGAAGGCTTCTCTGATGGATTTTTCTCCAATTCTTCTATGATGTGCAATCATTCTTCTAATGTCCGATATTGTTTCATAGAAAGTGCCTTGTGAGAAAATGCTTTTATTAAAAGACTCTAATAATAATAATAATAATAATAATAATAATAATCACTGTTGAGTATTGAACACACATGATGAAATGCGTACTCAACTAGATGAAAGTGTAAAGAGAAATGAGTCACACTTACAGGCAGGTTTTACCAGTTGGTTGAGGCTCTCGCCATCATTCATCCCCCCTCCAAACCATTGTTTAGCTGATAAGACGCGCGATTGTAACTCGCTACACCATATGTGGGAAAACGATAACTCAGGGAACACTTGGATAGGATTTGTTCAGAGATCATTGAAATTGAACTGTGTATCCAGGAAAACAATAGATCGAGGTTTCACTGTATAATAAAATGATATAAAATAGAAATAGTAACTAACTATTAACATTTTTTTCTTATAATTTATTCACTATAACATTCATAGGAAAAATGGCGCGAAACGGCTATATTCAATTAGACGTTGAAAAGAGGATAGAAGGGCAAGGCCTAAACACTTACCAATAAACTCTAGACCTCAAAGTTCACAGTTAAAAACACCTCAAAACCATAATTATGAACTTTTTGGGGTACATCAGTCCCCTTTTTCAGCAGAAGAGAGTAAATCACCAACTGGACTATGGCAGCATGACTCATAGTCACTTAGATACTGTTGCTGTCCCTTTTTTTTCTCTCTCTCTCTTCTCTGGTTTTATAGTTGCCTGTTCAAACCAGTGTCTTGACTGTTGGTGAATGGATAGTCATTGGATTATTAAACTACCAGTTATTATTTACATAAAAATGGCTGACTGGTGTGAGTAGGTCTGCTTGGAAGAAAAGGAGAGAATGTAATCTTAGATTGAGACCAGGAGGGTGCCTGAATTTGATAATATATTGGTGAGCATGTTTCGATCTATGAAGCTGGGAAATATTACAACTATTGGGGAGGGCTCATATAACTCTAGTGCTATAGCAAGAGTCAAAATTTGAATCAGGTGTTTGCTCACTAAATGCTACTGGCTTTTCAAAGTCATTTTATACCAATCACAACTGTCCTGACAAACCTGCCCAAACGCATACTACATATTTTGAGGGGGAAGGGATGGGTGGCTATGTTGTCAGCTTTGACCGGGCTGTACCATTAAGGCAAATGAACCTTTATAGAAAAATATTAAAAGATGCAGGAATTAGAAGAGATGTTCCCCCCCTGTAGCACACATGTTTTAGTACATAAGTTAATAATCAACTAAAAATTGCATTTATTTGGCAACTGTCCACCCCTTGACTTACGATTTAACCTGGATATGTTTTACATCAGGATTACCATTTAAATTCACGTCAAAATACTTTATGCACCAGTTTAGTTTAACTGATATAACTTCTATAATATATTTGCAATTTCAATGCCCTAAACATCATTTTTATGTCATGCTAAATTATAATTTTTTTCTCCTTCCTCCTCCTCCCAGTTATATTCTTCCTCCTTCCCACTTTACCTCTTTCTCCCTCCCGTTTCCCCTTAATCTACCTCCACTATCGCCCCTCTCTACTAGCACTTCCCTTCAGCCTTTATTTATCTTTCTTTCTCTCCTTTATCACTTTATTTTACTTATTTTACTCTATTTCACTCCCCTCTCACTTATATTATTTTCCCCATATCCTTCAGTTTATATCTCTCTCCCTTCTTTTTCACCAGTATTTACATTTGTTTGACTGAATCACTACTGTCAAAAGAGCTATCACTTTCAGAAGGCCTTTCTATTTTATTATTGCTGACATATTCAGCTAGTTGTACACTTTCACTATCATAATCATCAGAAAAATCTACATCCTCATCACTAGTATTTACCAAGTCATTTTCACTGTCAGAATCACAAAGTATCTGTGTAATTTCTTCGTCAATTAGCCATTTCTTAGGCTGAGAGACTTTCTGTTTACTGGTGGACACCATTTCATAGCTTGACTGTACTTATAATTGAGTAACACCTCTTCTTAAAAAAATCTACATGAAAGTTTTGGTTGAAATATAATGAATAAAACTGCAAGTTCTATTCATACCACTCCTGCCGCCCATGGAAGTAACACCTGCTATTAATGGGTAAAAAAAGTTAGAAAATAAGAAATAAAACTGCCAAGTTCTATTTATAACACTCTTGTCGTCAATGGCAATAGGCTAACACCTGCAATTCACGAAAGAAAAAAAACACGAAATATTTGTTTGAAATATAAGGAATAAAACAGGCAAGTCTTGTTTATACAGCTCCTACCATCTATCAAGTATAAGCAAGAACACAATGTGCGATCCCTGTTCATCAAAATAACTTGTGTGGCATACTATGTTATGATGAGCCCTGCTCGCCAAAGTATGTCAAGGGGTTAAGGATATTCAAGATTCAAGGATTAAAAAAAATAATTTCAAGACTCAAATCCTTAATGTTTTTAAAGTGAAATTTGTTTTAGAGCGCCTTATTGGTGTTTCAGAACCAATTATAATTATAGGATAAACTTAACCAGGCCCCAAACCAGTAATGTAACACTTAACTGAATGTTATAGTGAATGGATTATAAGAAATAAAGTTAACAATTAACATTTAGTTACTCTTTGAATTTTCTATTATATTTATATTTCCTCTTATGCTAATAATTTTTTCCAAGATTTGAATTCGAGATTTTGAGGTAAATTGGAGATTTGTATTCCTAAAATAGTGGACCTTACCCTAACTCTAGTATACATTTAATTTATATTTAATGAACTTATTTAAGTTTAGTTTGGGAAAACACTATAATATTGATATAATTATATTAATAATTTTTACCCGCTTCGGTGGCCGCATGGTCTAACGCGCTAATCTTGTATTAAACTAGACTCCCGAAGATGGCAAGATCGGGGTTTGATCCTGGTTGGGTGCATTGAGGATGTTTTTTTCTAAATGGTTTTAC
>CABEEJ010003926.1:59777-73457 GCA_901482245.1 Timema douglasi
ATACTGATGATAGCAGAAAGCAAGAGGTTATGGCTTGCCTAAGGGTTGGAAGAAGCGGGAGGTGTTTTTATAACTGCTGGAGGGGAGGGAAACAGTTGGGAGCCACGTTTAAGTTGGCCCGCCACTTTCTCCACATAAGTTTAAATTCATACAGTCCTTTGTGTTATGTTTGTGCTCATATGTGCTCTAAGCTCAGTGTTTGTGTTATTAAATTACTATATTTATAATGATTTTAATATGGTGTGCCAACTTGATTTCAAGCTGACCCACCACATTTTTTAAAACATACTATCTTAATTTTGACTATACAATTTCTTTGTGTCCCATTTGTACTCGTATGTGTCCAAAGTTCAGCCTTTGTGCCATAAAATTACACCAGTGGTAGCAATTTTAATGTGGCAGGCCAACTTAAACATCAAGCTGGCCCACCACATTTTTGAAATAAAAATTTGATTATTTTATTCGTTAGTGCTTTGTTTGTACTCATGTGTGCCCAAAATTCAGCTTTTGTGCTATTAAATTACGCCCATGACAACGATTTTAATGTGGTGGGCCAGCTGGATGTTCAAGTTGGCCCGCCACATCTTCGAAATCAAAATTTGTTTATGCTATTCACTAGTGCTTTGTTTGTGCTCATATGTACCCAAAATTCAGCTTTTGTGCCATCAAATTAAGCTTGTTACAACGATTTTAAGCCTGCGGTCCAATGTAGCGGGGCGGATTGCTTGGTACCATGTACTGAGGGGGAAGATAGCTTGTGCGACGTGCATCCATTGGAGTGAAGTGGGAAGGATAATACTGCACAACTGGAGCATAATCGAATGTATAAATTTGAACTTGTTTGTAGAATGAGGCAGTCGACTTGGAAAACGTGTTTTACAATAATAGTGACAACAGTAAAAAGCTTTGTCAATATTTGATCTGGAATGGGATTGTATGAAGACATGTAAGTCTTGAAACAAAAGGGCAGTATGTGGGGCCTGGAACCTGTTGTCAGGTTTACTGGGTTTCTTAGTGTTTCGTCAAGTAAAAATTTAATAATTTTAACTAATTAAGATTTTAATTTATGGTAATTTTAATAATATAGCAAGTTTGTCAAAATAGTGTTAACTAGTTAAAACAATAAAGAGAAGACTTGGGAGATAAAACTTAATTTTGAATTGCAAATTTGTAATTTTAATGCAAAAAAAACACCAGCATAAACCCAAAAATAGTAAACCCGTACATAAGCCTAAAATGTTTTATTAATAATATAAAAAATAGGAATGTATTATAATACATGGTTATTATACTAAACTTAATAATAGTTGTGTAAAATTATAGTTTTAAGCCCACTTGCCTTTCTGCACATTATATCTATGTTGGAAGAGTTATTGGCAAGGCCATACAAGAGATAGAGCAAGGGATAAGAGTAAATTTTACAACGGTGGATGGAGGTGGATTCCCTCTTCCCCCACTGGATGTGCTACTGACTTGAAATTATTTATCTAAAGAAATGAGAAAACTAAAAATAAAATAGAACATTAGTTGTAATGAGAGGTGGCCAGACTGGAGCGACCTGAGCGACGCGCTTGAAAGATAGAACTGGTTCTATTTTTAAGCATACGTTCAAGCCGGAACACTCTAGTTTACAGGCGCTAGGTAATATTATTGTGTGTTGGATCATTATGTGCTAGGAAAACTTATCAATTTGATATGATATTAGACTTTATTGTTATTGTTAGGTTTACCACACTTTTAAACGAAAGCTCGTAATAAATGTACACGACTAAATCAAACACACACGTTACACAATAATTGTACTAAAACATAGATTCTTGTTTTATTGGACTCGGTTGCAGTGAACATTCGGCTATATTGAACCTAATTAATTATTGATCCTAACCCACTTATATTTCAATATGTGTGAAAAATGACGTTCAATCGTTTGTGCTCTATTTGTGAACATTTGTGCTGTGAAAAAGGCGTTTTAGATAACATTTTAACGTCATGGGCCAACTTGAGCTCAAACTACCCCACCAAATATTGGAAAAAACAACATAAAATTCTATTTACGTCACTCCATTGTGCTCCGTTTGTGCTCATATGTGCCCAGAGTTCAGCATTTGTGCTCTAAAATTAGGCAATCTAGAGAACATTTAACTGGGTGGGCTAACTTAAGCCTTCCCTATACTGTAACCTGTAGTAAACCGTATTTTATGCCTACTACATGATAGAGTTTACAGTGGCACTTCCATTAAGACATTTATCAGTTCTTCCCCTTCCTTTTTAAAACTAGATTACAACTAACTTACTTAAAAATAAATTGCGCACACACTGTACAAAGAACAAAGTTTTTAAATTGTTATTATTAGTACCGCGTCTTACTACCCTCTCGGGTTATACGCAATTACGCTAATGTGTAATGGTAGGGTGATTGTGAGGTGAAATGAAGGACCTACAGTTTAACGTGGAATCCGAACCACGGTGGAGAGCCTGGCATAAAGTCTTTAAAGTAGAATATAAAAGTAACAATATTTTTGAAAGGTAATGCTCTAGTTTCCAAACAGAAAAACTATTGATAGTTCCAAATTCTCACTGATGTAAATATTGGCATCTATAAAAATATTAACTGTATTGTTTTAACTCACTAAGGAAAACCTCTTTTCGCTTTATGAGGTAATTGTATTATATTATAATTGGAAGAAGGTATAGGAAAGGTGGATAGAAAACATATAAAAGGGAAACAAACACAATATGGCCTTACAAAGAAAAGAAGAAGACAGTTCACATTTAAAGAAAAGAGACATCCATTACTTCTTTGTCCATTGGCAGCATTGTAAAGTGTGAACTGTGTTCTTCTTTTCATTGTAAAGGCCATATTGTGTTTGTCCCCCTTTTATATGTTTCTATCCACCTTTCCTATACCTTCTTCCAAATATAATACATTAAAATCGTTGTAATTTAGCAGCACAAACGCTGAGCTTCGGGCACATAAGAGCACAAACGTAGCACAAAGGACTATGAATTAAAACTTATTTGGATAAAATGGCGAGCCAACTTGATGTATGTATTTTACGATGCGTGAAAATGAAAGGGGCAGGGGTAGGCAATGTTGCAAGGTCAACTATTTGAGTGCACCTGTCAGTCTGTTGTTACTGGTTAGCTGGACAGGGAGGCGACCAATACAGAATAGCCTAGAGAACACTTAAAGAGATCAAGAACTAATTTTATAATTCATTACTGTTGTGTTATTTTGTTAAATTTATTGTTGTATAATATGAAAGTGGGAGAGGTATGAGCGAGATTAGTACTAACATTCAGTATACAGCCAGTCCCTGTGATGAATGGAGTAAAGATGTCGCTTGTAGGGTCAGTTGGTGGGCTTGGCAGACTGATGTGCAGTAGTACCTCCTAATTTCCCTAGTAAGCCTTTTCACTGCTGCCTAGGTTTTCAGCTCACAGTGGAATTGTTTGGGATCCAACCAAACTTTTGGTTGAGTACTAGTCATTACACAAACAAAGGTAGGCCTTGTATATTAGAAAATGAGAACTACACTTTGGAATAATAGAAATGATGAAAGAATCAAAATATGACCTAGTTTGTTATTATTTTTATTAGCACTGCGTCTTTCTAATCATTTGGGTTGTACACACTTACGCTAATGTGTAATGGTAGAGTGATTGTGAGATGAAATGGAGGACCTACAGTTTAACATGGGATCCAAACTACAGTGGACAAGTTGTGATTAATACACGTCTTGTCAGAGGCGAAGAAAGGGTTTGGCAATCAGATAAATCTGTGCCAGAATCGGGGATTGAACCCCGGACGCCCAGCACACAAGTCTGACACCTTACCCTTAGACCGCCAGGTCATCTCTTGTTTATTAATCACCCCATTATTTTACCCTTTCTAATAATAATAATAATAATAATAATAATAATACAAAGAAATATAATCTCTACACTGCCCAATTAAACATTCTCCATGCGGTTTTTAAATTTAAATTTCTTTCAAAAACTTACCATAAAATTTAAAAAAATTAGATTTAGTTGAAACCCGTTGTCTAAAAAACTGGATCAAAAGTTCTTCTCAATTTCCTGAAATTTTGTTTTAAATTCAGATCTTATTTTATTAATATCAGCTCAAATAACAATGTTTTGAAGTAATTTTTTGCATTTTGCATACTTAAATATAAAATCACATTTTTAATAGGACTTTACTAATTTAAACTATTTTTATCAATAATATAAGAAAAACTTACTATTTGATTTGTAGTATTTGGTATTTGTTTGAAATTTTCATAATCTGTTCAATAAACAATCCTATTAGCACACCCCTAGAATTTAAGATAAAAAAATAATTTCCTATCCTGAATTTAGTATATTAACTAATCAAAACATGATAGTCCCAATATTTATTAAAGGGCTTCCTTGAATACAACATGTTTGTTCAATTGCTTTTTTAAACTATTGCTACTGTTAGGTTCTAAAAAAATCACACTCTCGACATTACTACATACAATTTACCATGGTTAAAAATTTGTTCAGCCCTCGGTACTTTTGAAGTTCTTTGAAGCTTGTTGCACCTACTACATAAAGCAAAAGTGGATTCAGAGGGAGCAACATTGTACAAACAACCAATCATTTTTTTTAAATTTTGACACTTTTTTTCAAATATATGCATTCTTTTTTGTGGGATTATTGTTTAATCTAAGGTTATGTGCAATTTAGTTAGGCCGGAATTAGTGCATGTTATGTAAATAATTTTCATAATTAAAATATATCCATTTTTGGTTGAGTAAATATAAATAAACAGATAACCGAGCAACAATGTGGGAATTGTTCATGCAATTTGCAAGCAAAAATCCTAAATGCATCTCCACTTGGACCAACATCTCTCCTATTTAAATAGGCACATGAAAATATATAAACACTAATAAATTCATAGAAGTGGTGAACTAAAATGTATTTTCACAGCTGATTTAAATGTGTTAGTATTGTGACAATAAAACAATGCCTAAAATTAATTTAATTTAGGTGACCTGGCGGTCTAGGGGTAAGGTGTCAGACTTCTATGCTGGCGGCCGGGGTTCGATCCTCGGTCCCGGCAAAGATTTATCTGATTAACGAACCCTTCCTTCACCTCTGACAAGACATCTTGTGAATGTGGGGAATGCCAGGCCTCCACCGTGGTTCGGATTCCACGTTAAACTGTAGGTCCTCCATTTCATCTCACAATCACCCTACCATTACACATTAGCGTAAGTGTGTATAACCCGAACGGGTAGTAAGACGCGGTGCTAATAATAATAATAATTTAATTTAATTTACTATGACCACTTTTAGGATCTTCTTCATGAGATTTTCTTTTGTAGGCTATCTGCACCGAGGCAGGTCTCATGGCGCTCCGTGAGAGAAGAATGAAGGTGAACAACGAAGACTTCCGCAAGTCCAAGGAGAGTGTTCTTTACAGGAAGAAGGAGGGAACTCCAGAAGGGTTGTACTTGTAAAGACTGTCCAAGATTACCACCACAAAAACATTATAAAATACTACCAATGTAACTATATTAGGGACGAGTTAGGACAATGTCTTCCAGTTTTAGATGAGATTGAAATGAACATTTAAAAGCAAGAATGAGATTAAAATCTTGAATAGGATTTCTGAGGAAAAACAAGATACATTAAGTCCATCCCTTAGACCTTTTTTTCCCTATGGCGCAGGAAATATAAATTAATTGTGTCTCTGAGGTTGTGTGCCATACAAACCTTTGATCGGCTTTTGAGGGTGCACATAATTTACCACAGAGACATAGTATTTTTCTCAATAACAGGCATACCTAAACTAAAATAACATAAAACATTGGTCAAGTTTGATCTAAATAAGTATTACACAACGGTATTTCAAACAACCTAAAATTAAAAAATATATTTATCTTTACTCTACACTTAGACATACATCACTGTAACTAATATTAATAACTTTCTGAACCCCGCTAAAAATAAAAGTGGTGCCACACAAGTGAAATATTTTGTTTTAACAATGGGTCAATGCTTGAGTTTCTTACGTTTTCATATAGGCTTTATTTAAATTTATCAAAAACTCTGTAAGGAAATTTATATTTAGAGATAAAGCATACATTTAGATTTTGAGACTGGATCAAGAATTGTCTAAACTCCACACGTCCCTAAAAAGTATTGATTATTATAGCTACAACTTTGTTATTAAAAATAAAATAAAAAATACACAAACAAAATAATGTTTTAATGCCATACCTAGACAATTAACTCCAATCCATCTATTGTGCTTAGAAATATCTTTTAAGAGTAATCTTTAATCTATAAATTAACACTTATATTATTGTAGATGTTTGTAAATGATTAAATACTACATTTTTGATAATGTGTAACTATAGGGATCTGTGATCTCTTTTTTTTTTCTTTTTTTTTTTAATTNTTTTAATTCAAGTTGAATTTGAGCCAAGTATTTCAAAAAGCTCCCAAGTTTGAATATAGTTCAAGTATATTCATATATTTAAAATGTAAATATCACATCTTTAAAATGTGAGGTTTTAAAAGTATATGAAAACAACACATGTTCTTAAAATAAGAATGATACTAATTTTTATAAATTAATAGTAAGTAACAAAATACCTTTGAAAAAAAAAGTTTAGTATATGGAAATTGGTTTTTAAATTAAAAATAACTTTTTTTTTAAACATGATTTTAAAATAAATAACATTCAAATAAAAATATTATAAAAAACAGTTTATTTAGTGTCTTACTATCTGTTTGGGTTATATGCCTATGTACTACTATAAAGTATCTATAAGGAAAACCTCTTGTCGCTTTATGAGGTAATTGTATTCAGTTCCATTCTCAGCATGGCTTAAGATTAATTTATCATTTTAAATTGTCAGGTGGAGGACTGGATGTTGTGTTTTTTTCAGTATTAGGGCAGTCAAGTCATGTTGAATCAGTCACAAAGTGCACATAAAAGTAAAACAAAAAAACTCTTTGAGTTTGGTTTTATCAAGTAATTTTTCTATCATTCATGCAAATACTGGTGCACTTCTTAGCAACGTTTACATCTTACATCAATATATCACTTACTTTATGACATTAGGAACTTGAAAGTTCATTGCCACACTTACAAAAGTATGCCACTTATCCCTATCTTGAGCCAGTTCTATCCAGTCCACCTCATTACACCCTGTCTCTTTCAGGTTCATTCTAATCTAATGTATAATAAGATAGTGTAGAAACACTGTACAATAATGTAAAGTTATGGTGAAGGAAACCAAACTGAAAGGATAGTTAAAGTTCTAAACACTTTTAGATTATTCCATTTGCACTGAATGTCCTGACAACAATAATTTGAGATTTGACATTCCTAATCATGTTTTGTTATGAATACAGGGAATAAAACTCATCTTTTTAAACACCTTGTCTTAGAACATCATACATTTCTTTTTAGTCATGTAAGGTAAGACCACATTTCACACCCATAGAGAACAACCGGTAAAAAACTCATTTTGTATATTCTTGGTTTTACATTCCTACACAACAGGCAAGATGTTAAACAAACTGCTGACCAAGTAATAGCATGTAATTACCCAGCTTTATTCTTTTCCATATTTCCACTCTTAATATTGTTTTAAAAGTGTTCCTAAACATTTAAACTCTTTAACCATGTCAAATGATATGTCATTTGCAGTAATCTCTAAATTATCGCCCTCAATCAGTGCTCTCTGTGTAATCATATACTCATTATTTTATCCATTCATTTCTAAACCTTACAAATCTCTAATAATAAAATGTCTGCAGTTCTTGCAACACTTTTCTTAATATTACCTAACAAAGCTAAATGAGTTATGCATCCTAATAGCTGCATTGTACCATTTAATTTCAAGCTTTCCTTTATTCTAATATCATACTCTTAAGGCTAGATTAGAAATCATTGGGGGAAAGTGCACCTCATTGTTTCAATCCATTTTGTATTTCTGTTATATATCTTCATAAGGAAAAACTCTTTTCGCTTATAAGGTAATTATATTATACTGTATTTGGAAAAAGGTACAGGAAAGGTGGATAGAAACATATAAAAGGAATGAACAAAATATGTTTTTTACAATAAAAATAAAAATAAAAATACGGTTCACAATTTAAATTGCTACTATTTGACAAAGAGGTAATGGCTGCCTCTTCATGAAAATCAATTGTTACTGCCCAATTCTCTGGGCTAGGTTTCATTCTATCAAAACTCATCAGGAGGGAGTGTGAAAGGAATAAATTAAAGGACAAACGCAGGAAATGGACATTGGATGTGGATAAATAATCTCTCTGTAAGAATCTGACACCTTTGCTCAGTGTGTCATTCTACTAAGCTAAGGGTTCCGGGTTCGATTCCCAGCATGGCTGAAATATTTATCTTTGGTAAAATGTGGATTTATCCTTTCATAGTGATAAATTAATGGCTGGAGATTAAATGTTGTTCATGTCCTAGTTTTAAGTTAAGATTATGAGACATAAAAGCTACAACAGGCCTAGCCATCTGGTAGTGGAAAATATATGACTTGAATAAAAAACTGACACAGGTTGGGAACAGTAATGGATGTAAAAATATCTCTAAGGAAAACCTATTTTCACTTTATGAGCTAATTGTAATATATTTGTAAGAATATCTAAAAAAGGTGGATAGAAACATATAAAAGTAACAAACACTACATGGCTTTTGTAATGAAAAGATGAACACTGTTCACACTTTGCATTGCTGCTATTGGACAAACATGTAATGGCTGCCTCTTGAAGAAAGTTGTTCATTACCACCCAATTCCTTGACATCGGTAAGTAAAAACCACACAGAAAAGAAGTGTTCTATAATAGTTGAATCAATTTCAAGCTCTTCTATTTCTCTAGCTTGAATTTTGAAATTTGATATGTTTGGACGATATTCGGCTCTCCAAGAATGTGTATTGACTTACCTGTTGAAATTGTATTTTATATCACACCAAAAAGTTTCTAAGTCTTTAATGGTTATTTGGAGTGCTCTTTATAATTTCTTGCTAAGTTTCAGTTTCATACTAGGGATGTGCGAGAACCATTTTTTCAATTCGAGACAAGATTATAAAAAAGTATTGAGACACAAGAATGAGACATCCTTTGAAAGTAAAAAAAATAATAGATTAAATAAAGAAATTTATATTAAGAGAAAATAAGCCGAAAAATGAAACGATAGAACATTACCGCAAAATAAGGTATGTAGTAAAATAATGCAAAGATTAATATAATATAAAATTTCAGATTTTTTTTTGTTTTTTACAAAGATGTAAGCTACCAGGGAACTACCTTAAATATTTAATTTTCCTGAGTAAAAGCAACCAAACCGAATGTTTTGCCAAGACGGCCATTAATAACACCCTACAAATATATACCCATTTAAAAAAAAGAAAAAGTTCACAAAATCACAACTAATACAATTAAATTACGAGACAGTAAAAATAATTATAATAAAAAAAATAGAGGATTATTGAAAATCTTCACTATGTGTATTCACTGTTGTGTTTGTGAATGTTTGTCCTTTCAATAAATATAATTGTTTCCCATCAGTCCTCAAACTGAGGGCCAGTGTGTCCCCGTCTAGTCCCTCGTTATTGTAAACTGTTTCTTCCCATAGCCTGTTCCGAGTATAAGTTCCCTTCCATAGTCCCAAAACTAACCATAGTACATCCCTTTTCCCAAATATCTAATTATAATTATAATTTTCATGGTGTGAGCTATATTTGCAAATAAATATTCCAATTATACTTATCATGGTGTGAGCTATATTATAAAACTTTTATTAGTGTGAATAAATATTATAAAAACTGTTATGTTTGTGTTTCTAACATCTACACCCCCTCCCTCCTATCCTATAAATACAAGTTCATATAGCTTATAAGCTCAGTCTCAAACATTATGGACAAGTTGAAACATTCATTTTCGGCATTCATCAGCGACTCTTCCAGCTGTGGAAAGTCACATTTTGTAGCCGACTTGATCTGTCACTTGACACAATGTGTGACGTTAAATTTGATAAAATTAATTTTTAACTGATTAATTCAAATAAAATTAACAAATCTACTGACACGTTCGTATGTTGTCAACTTCCCTCATTGGCTCTTTGAAATGTTGTGATGGATGTTTGATGAGGGGCGAGGGAGTGGTCTGAATGGGAGGGAAAAGCTTCTACACAGCTTTGTAGCTTGACGAATTTCAAAAAACTTTGTGCTATAATAACTGTAAACTTACCCCTCTTCGTTGGCTGTCACAGTGAATAGACAGGAAGGCGCTACTACACTAATTTGAAAAATTCCACTCACTTTAAAAAACACAATTTGTAACAGCTTATTTTGTCTAGCTAGTGTAACACGTACTTCCAGACACTCAAAGCATGAAGCGCTGACCATTGAAATAGATTTTTTTTTTTGCAATTTATTTTAGGTACAGTAATTTACGTGCACTTTCTGAACCTACTGATTATATCAGCATACAATTTCAATGAGCGAGAGCAAAAGGACCTACTAATTTTGCCAGGAAAGGTATATTCACATAACCACAGGGTTCTTTTGCATGCCACAACCCACAAGGGACCGACAGCTCTACTTTCCCTCTGAAGGAAGTCGTGCTATGGATTTTTATCGCTCAAGAAAGATTCATCGACGAGTTTGAACCCACTGAACATCGAATCCTGAGGCGAGCACATTACCCCAAGACCACTGAGGTTGACAAAAAAGAAGAATAAATTAGTTAAAGGGAGGAGGAATAACATAGGTGAGTAATATTACCTATGTTCAATAAAATAATTAATAATGATAATGTTTCAACACTTTTAAATAGATACTGAAATCTTCTGAATTTTTTAGGTTATTGCTACTGATTTATAGGGTATTAGGGTTGGCAACACTGATTATGCTTTATAGTAACCGGGATTCGAACAAGACGGGTCAAGTCCCCACATCATACTCAGTAAGGGTGTGCCGGAAATGAATCGCAAATGTAATGACGCTCCGCAGCTGATTATCCTGGACGACCTGATGCGTGGGCCAACAAAGTGGACGTCAATCTTTTCACCAAAGGATGCCATCATCAAAATATTAGCTTCATGTATCTAAACACAAAATATATTCCACCAGGGTAAGGGTCAACGAGACATTTCCTTAAACGCACACTATAACCTGCTTTTTAAAAATCCCAGGGATAAAGCTCATGATTTAACAATTTGCGCGTCAAGTATGTCCTGTAAGCCTTGTTTTAAAAAATGCTTATGCTGTTGCTACAAATACTTCCCAAGGGCATATATTGTTAGATTTCTAGCAAGGTACACACGCATGGTTTAGATAATAGAACCCGCACAAATGTCGGGTGTTGCGTGTATCTACCACACAAAAGCTATAAGTACACCGACAATTCCCGAATTACAGATCATTTTCATAATCATGAATCCCAAAGTGCTGAAGCAAACCCCTCTGCTGAGTGCGATGCATCGCATAAACCCGCAGCAACGTGTCGCCTTGCTGAAAAAGGTAGACAAGAAACTGATGAGTTTGTGAGTGTGCCTACAAAGCTTTAAAAGGGAGGGTGCCTTTGAAAAATGCGCAGAAGACAAAGCTACGTGCTCACAAGCAGGTGTTATGCAAGCTGGTCAAACGAGGAGAGTGCTGGAAGAAGAGATGACTACTCGTTCAGAAGGGAGGAGCGTTCCTGCCCTTACTTTTAGCCCCATTATTCAACAGTGTCTTTGGTTCCTGATAAAAAAAAAAGTAGAAAAGGATGATATTGGTGTCCCCGGAAACATTAAACCGTTACGAGCATCAAATGGCATCGGCCACAAATCTAGTGGTTTCTGAGTTGAACAAGAAAACGGAAAAAATTCCTTGCTTCAAAACTTAACGACAAGTCTAAATGGACATTATACCAAGAAACCAACAACCAGTACCAGTACAGGATCATAAAATAGCTGAGCTTTTACTAGAACATATTATATCCTGAGGTGGTATCTCTTTGGACGAAAATGGGGAAGTGAGTATTCACGATACGCCTCTTCGTGGATCCAATATTGTGGATTTAGTTAACGATCTGATCAGAGCAAAAAGACACAGCAAGCCGTTGGGGTGGCGAGATTTTCTCACGGTGCTTCAAATAATAAACGTCCTGAAAGAATTTATTGTAAATCCGAAACGTCTGGCGCCCATGAGAGATCCTATGCACCCACCCCAACCACTTACACCGTCACAACACCCTAAGAAAAAGAAACTGAAAAGGGTGTACGAAAAGAGGTAGCTCCCATTCTAAGCTTAATGGACCGTCTAGCTGACATCTAGTACGACCCTTCTCATCCTGCAGGGTTTGCAAGGGCGGCGTCGCTCATAAAAGCGTTCAAGAAAGATCCAGCCAAAGTACGAGAAAGAATTCGTGAGCAGGACGCTTATACGCTACACAAACCTATGATAAAAAAAAGTTTCCACGCAAAAAGTACGTGGTGTCAAACATTGACAATCTCTGCCAGGCCGATCTCAACGATATGGGAAGTCTCAAAATACACTGAAGGTACCGTGTACTATCTGTCATCGGCGTGTTTAGCAAGATGGCCTGGGCGAGGACGCTTCTCTCCAAGACGGGGACATCGTGAGGGACGCCTTTCAGGACATTTTCAAACAAAGTGGAGGTAAACCTCTATGTTTAAAGATGGACAAGGGGACAAAGTTCACGGCACGTCTAGTCCGTAAATTTCTCAATAAAGAACGATTCAATAGAACCCTGAAAGGGCGCATGTGGCTCTACTTTACCAAAAATAACTTGTATCGGTATGTGGACGTCCTCCAAGTTCTAGTCTACGCTTACAACAGCGCAAAACAATTCCAGTATCAAGATGGCACCTGCAGACGTTTCAGAAACTAATGTGTTTCAAGTCAGAGATAATCTGTACGGCAAGCAGTGCCCAAACTCAAAAGTCAGTGAAACGATGTGTCTTAGCAATTTGAAAAGGGCTACAAAAGCAATTGGAGTGAAGACATTTTCAAAATCAGCAGTGTCATGTTGCGACAACAAGTCGTATACAGGTTGATTGATCTTGACGATGAGTAGGTGTAAGGAATGCTTTACGAAACCGAATTGCAACGCGTATGTCTTCTCGAAATATTTAAAGTTAATAAAATATTGTGTCAAAAGTAAAGGTGCCAGGAAGAAAGTGTACTTGCAGTAGAAATGTTACCCCACCAAGTTTAATTTTTGGGTGCCTGCCAGTTACGTCAGCGCCCTACCATGAAGGAACAGTTTTAGTCACTTTGCCGAGCAAAAGCTATATGGGATATTTCCTGAAATATACACTTGCAAATTTAACCATGCAGCTACCCTGCCTTCTAACGGTCAACAGGAAGTCGCTCTCGCCGAATTCCAATATTCGTGTTCTTTTACCACCATACTCGAGGGCCAAAATATTGTAAAGTACAAATAGGTTGGAAAACGGGCTCTTCATATGTGTATCGATGTGCTCTCCAACATCGCCAATTAGCGTCCTATCAAAGAGGCCCAACGCCAGCATATCGGCGAGGATGGTACAAACCAGAAACGCAAGGTTGAGCGTGCGCATGGGGTGGCGGGCTCTGTAAACTGGAGCGCTATAGTCGGCGTCAGCTCAGTCTGGGCTGACCCGATGCTAGA
>CABEEJ010003927.1:0-16670 GCA_901482245.1 Timema douglasi
ACCCTACCACTACACATTAGCGTAAGTGCGTATAGCCCGAACGGGTAGTAAGACGCGGTGCTAATAATAATAATAATAATAATAATTTATCTTTGAATTTCAAGTTTATTTTACTTTCTCTCGACACCTCGGGGAGAAAGTATTGGGATCGTAAAAAAAATCTAACTTCAAATTTTGATAAATGTTGATGTTTTTTGACCATCTGAAACAAAAATAAAGTTGTTTTTAAACTGCCGTATCTGTCCATCTGTCTATACATCGGGCTAGAGCAGACCTTATTTTATCGATTGTGTCAACATTTGGTAGTTCTATCAAGCTTTAGCCCAATCGGTAAAATAGTTTCTGCTCTAACCCGAGCTACAGACAGATGAGGAGACAGATAGAAGGCATTGATAAAACAACATTTTATTGGTTTCAGCGGGTCACTAAACGTTGACATTTAACAAAATCTCGAGCCCGATTTTTTTGACGATAGCAATACTCTCCCTCCAAGCTGTCGAGAGAAAGTAAAAAAGTTTTAACAGATTCTGGCTCTAGTATTAAGATAGGTAAGTAGGTAACACGAGAAAATGTCAGTGTTTTGCAGTTATTATGGCAACACTTTTTTTTTCCAAAATAAACGAAATATTGCTCCTGTGTAAACACAGAGCTTAGTGTTCTTCACGAGGTGATATCCACAGTTGTTGAATATCTGTCATAAGCACAGAGGCATTAGATGAAACACGTTTTAAATGAAGAGGAAAGTTGTAATTAAATTTCAGGACACTCTTGACAGATACAGGGCCGTTGACAGGGTTTCAGGGCCCCTATGCAAATAAGTCTTCGGGGCCCTTACCCCAACTTCCAGTCACTCTCATTCCTACAATGGTGAGGTATCTACCAAACAAAGTACCTTTCCGAACCGGTAGGGATGGAATAAATGTAATTCCCCCCCCCCCCCNCCAGATAACCTTAAATTTTAAAAACCTGATTTGCAGGGCTGTAAATGAAAAATAAATAAAAATGAAATGAAATAAAATATTTTATTTGAAAACAGGTTGGTTGGATAGTTGTCTAACATAAATCTTTCTAAAGTTACAAATTGGGATATTTCAAAATTAGATTTAAATATTGGAATTTTATATGCATTATTAGATTTAAATATTGGAATTTTATATGCATTATTTAAGTACTTGTATGAAACTTCAACAAATCCAATAAACAAACTCTTTAAAAAAAATCAGAAGAACTTACACTATAATATCCAAACCAATGTATTAGCTAATATTAAAATTACTAAGACGAAAACTAAGAATTAAAGTGTAAAATTCTACAGATTAAAATACAAATAATTGACTAAGGATTCATTTATAACACTATTCGTCTGGCCTTCTTTGATGCAAAATTGTTAATAATGTCGTAGTAATGGATTTTTTTTGCAAGTTCACTCTCTATTGCTAAGAGACGCAGTCATTCTTTCTTGGCCCATAGTTGATCTGTGAATATTTTTAATTAGTTTCATTTTGCTGAAAGTTCTTTCAGCTTCAGCCGCAGTAACAGGAATAGTGCAGAGCCCTCTTATTACTATACATAGATTTGAAAATAAAATATTGAGTTTTAGTTCCGTAAGTTTGTTCAACAGCTCAAGATGTTTTGATTTCAAATACTTGAATTCTTAACCCAATTCTAAATTTAAGTAATTAGGCTAGGTCGCTTGCAGTACAGAATATAGGCTTTCAATTTCCTGTTCACTTAGCTGCTGGTAATTCCATAAACATTCAAATAGGTTGTTCATCTTTATTGCTGTGTGAAATCTCTCGGTCAACCCATTAATCACAGAATCTATCAATTTATAAAATATGCTGACTCTAAAGTCATGGTCTTCTCGACTTTCATCACCGAGTTCAATTGTGGTATCTTCAGTTTCATAATAAGTGAGTTTCCTTTTTTTACACTCTTTTATCTGGTAAAGGCGTTTCACAAGGTATATCTAAAGAAATGTGATCTGCCCCTAGCTTTGTTCCGATAATAGTTTATTCCACTGGTTTCTTATATCCTTAAGTTCTTCTAGAGGCTCTCGATATTTGCAACCTCAACATCAAGAGTTGAATCTCTTGCTTGTAGCACTTTATTTCTAATGTAAATAGAAACTAAGATTAATACCATAGAATTCAGTTTCACTTTCAAGTACGTATCTCAATACAAATGTGGTTTATTCTGTGTGAGATGTGTCTGGCCTATCGTCAGCGAGGAGACCATAATATTTGGATCTTTTACTCGCTTCAAGTATTGCCTGTGTAACCTTAGCACTACAAGCCTCTATTAAGTCATTTTGAGACTCTGGTGGCAGATAGTGAGCCTGAAGTCTTTTTCCGTGTTCTTGCGATTGCTTCACTTTGACAACTTGTTCCCTCAGTACTGGGTCGTACTTAGAAAACAACTCCTAAAAAATGACCATTATTGGTGTCACCAATATTATTGGACGTTCCTCTGAATCCAAGTCCTCTCTCCACTAGAAATAATACTACTGACATTATTCGCTGAAGAAGGTCTTTCCAATACTGAATTTTTGTTGTAAGTTCAACGTCCAATTGAGAGATAATATCAGTACGTTTATTTAAGTTTATTTCCATATTATCCCACATCATACAAAGTAATTTTTGATTCTACGATGTTTCGTGTTTTGGCAATTTGTTGTATAAATTTCGCCATGTATACTCTTTCTTACAACCGCCGCCAGTTAGTAAGACTGATTTGTGAGATTTTGGTGTATCAATACAACCAAATAGTCTAAACGGAAAACAATGTAATGTCTGTGTAGTTTCACTTCACGAGAGCCTATTTCAAGGTACAATTTCACCATTAACTCGTTTAGAAACTAAGGCACTCCGCGGAAATGATTTTTTCCCATCACATGGAAGTTCCCTAGGGACCATTTTAACAAGTAGTGCAATATCTTCTGTACTTATCGTGCTAAAGTTATGAAACGGCCCCATATCCGATGCTACTAGAGGCACTGCAGGTGTTTCAGATAAGTCTTCTTTGGATGACTCATAAATGCTGGTGCAATGAAAAGAATCACTATATTTAATATCAGAAGTAACTTCTAAGCCTTCTGACACAAATTCACGGTCGGCAGGGTCTGTAGAACCTTTATTCACATTCAGTGGTAGTGACGATGTCTCAGTAGATGGACCAGCAACAGGAATTTGGACCAGGTCAGCTCCACCAGTGTTATCGATTTTGCTTTTCGGTTGTATTCCAACTTCAAATATTGATCAACAACTTCTTTTTGTAAATCTCTAGTTTCTTTTCCCTTTCTTTGCTATTCTGCACACCTGATTTGTGTTTATAATCCATTGTTGCAACCTCACCTTAAAATTCATACACATTGATTGGAGTGGATTTACACACATTATGGTTGTGGTTCATTGGGATAATTGCAAATGATTTCAAGAAATTTTAATTGTTTGTATTAAATTTACAATCACCCCTTGTAATTGAGGAAAAATACAGGAGTTGATATGCAGAAACTGGTTCGGTGATAACGTTGCTTGGTATCACGGTCCTTAGCAACCTATAGGACAATAGTTTTGTTAAGTTTCATAAATTAAAATATCAAAGATAGAAAAAAACAAGATTCAGTGTAATAAGGGAGATAACATTATAAATAACAACACGACTAAAATAATAATAAAAAAAAGCCAGACTACTATACAAGGTGGCGGTGAGCCATCTACCGAACCGACAGTCATTCATTCTATCTATGAACAGATTTCAAGAATACTTACTTATCAGTTATCAGTGAATTTGCCACTCAGGATTACACTCTTCATCAATATTGAATCGTCAAGACTGAAAGAGATCACTTCTTCTACACTTACCGTGACATACATACACTAGAGTTGACAATATGATAGAATGACAACATAATCTAGTGGGCTGGGCTCCGGGCGAGTTCAAATAAATAAAGCAAGGTGAGAAAGGGTAGTGCCTACCTGCTTAGGAATGACTCACCGTTCACCAACCACGACCTCCGGGTCTCTCTCGCATTGCCGTCTCATCCTCCTGACGGTGAAAAATCTTAACTGACACACATTAAATTTGCCTTACGTTTAAATTAATCTCAACTTGGTTTAACGTCTCCAACTGTTAATTAGTACGACCATTTTTGTAGTATGTTTACGTAAATATACTTTATTCCAATAAAAAAATAATCCGACTGACCTCAGTCCCCTTTTGGTCCCCGGTCCTTATGCATCTGCCCAATATGCTGCCCCCTGTCGACGGCCCTGAACAGGTACTAAATAACTGTTGATATCACCATGTAAATAAAATTAAACTCTATGTTTGTATTGAAGAGATATTTTATTTATTTTTACAAAATAGTTTTCTTATAAAAGCTACAAACAAATCACTGATATTTTCTCGCGTCCACTCTATCCTTACCTTAATTCCGCAATCCTCTTTTCAAATATTTGTTTATTTAGTTGTGCAAACTATCAAGTAATAAAGAGATGGTTGGGGGAGGGGGAGGAAGCACGCATATTTCCTCAGGAATCCGCGAGGTTTCCTGTGTAGCGTGTCCTATCAGTTGGTCCGATGCCAGACCACATGCTCTCGGCCAAGCACACCAGGGTTTACAAGAAACATGGCCGGTGTTGCTTGTAGAGAACACTGGAGCTTCGTGCACTAAATTTAGTTCGCCTCGGAGAACAAGTTCCGATGGCGGCCAGTGATCGCCGAGTGAGTTATTGCAACTGTCCTAGTGGTTAGAGTGACGCACCATGGGTTGACTAGGTCCTGATTCAATCCTATTTATTGATTCTGCGTCTTACAGGCCGTCCGGAATGTGTGAATTTATAGGGCACCCATAGGAGGACTGGTAGTAACTGACAGCTAGAAGAAGGCTCACTATGGCAAACATTGACTGAAAGTCCCTAACGTCAACCTATTCAGAAATAATTATTATTTGCTTAATATTATTATATTATCAATAAAAAGTGTTACCAAGCGAGTCTTTCATAAGGATTAGTGTATAATTTCATACTGTTTTAACTGACAATCAACATTAATAAATGGGTTTGATAGCTTAGAGAGGAAGTCATACAAAATATTTTTTTCAAAATAAAACTTTTTTTTTTTGTAAACGGTGAATGGATACACGATTTGNTTGTAATCAGCGCATGAACACAATCGACAAGACGGTTTCTATGACGTCATCAACCGCTCTTGTTTCAGCCAGATCGCCATCTTGATTTCAAAAGAACAAGCAGAATTTTAGAAGAGCCCGTTTGAATTTTTCTTCTGGTTTTAACCACAAACCCCCAAAAAAGAAACATCCAAACGGCTATTTTTTATAAGTTTGTGCTAAATAATGTAAAAAGGTTAGTAATTAGACACAAATTATTTGTTTGTGTGAAGAAGTTAACCTGCATTTGTATAGAAGGAGAGTGAAGAACCATACAGGCCAAACCACTTTCAATACAACTATATGACATTCGAACCCTGACCTCCTTATCGGAAAATCAGATTAGATGAACTTGATGTGTAGATAACTTGCTCACTTGCTGTTCTTAGCTCAGTTGGTAGAGTGTCTATTACTTAAATGGTCAAATATGCAGTTATGAAAAATTGGCTCTTTTCCCTTGTCCTGAATGGCAAATTAACGTAATAGTGATTGTTGTTGTGATATAATTAAATTAAAGGACGTCCACAAAATTCAAATCCACTTACTTACTCTACGGTATTAGGAACTTGAACGTTCATTGCCTCACTTACAACAGTAGACCCTATCTTGAGCTAGCTCTGCGCCCGGGTCTTCCCAATGGTTGCTTCCCACAGGTTCTGCCAGGCAACACCCTAAACACTCTTCTAGATTCCCTCATTCGCGCGCTATGTTCTGCCCACCGTAATACACGACACTTGATTATACTAACACTCTTGAGATAAGTACAGGATTTAATAGGACTACTGTCGGTGACCTGGCAGTCTAGGGGTAAGGTGTCAGACTTCTATGCTGGCGGCCGGGGCTCGATCCTCGGTCCCGGCAAAGATTTATCTGATTATCAAACCCTTCCTTCACCTCTGACAAGACATCTGGTGAATGTGGGGAATGCCAGGCCTCCACGGTGGTTTGGATCCTATGTTAAACTGTAGATCCTCCATTTCATCTCACAATCACCCTACCATTACACATTACCGTAAGTGCGTACAACTTGAACGGTTAGTAAGACGTGGTGCTTATAGTAATAAAAATAATAATAACATGTTTAAGAGATGTTATTTCGTATTTTTCCCTTGGCTTATACCATAACCTCTATGCAAATTGTCAGGCTTCTATGTTGCCTAGAGGTTGGTGACCTGGTGGTCTAGGGGTAAGGTGTCAGACTTCTATGCTGGCGGCCGGGGTTCAATCCTCGGTCCCGGCAAAGATTTATCTGATAACCAAACCCTCCCTTCACCTCTGACAAGACATCTTGTGAATGTGAGGAATGCCAGGCCTCCACCGTGGTTCGGATTCCACGTTAAACTGTAGGTCCTCCATTTCATCTCACAATCACCCTACCATCACACATTAGCGTAAGTGCGTACAACTCGAACGGTTAGTAAGACGCGGTGCTAATAATAATAATAATATGTTGCCTAGAAGTATCTTATAAGTTTTGATGATCAGGGAGTGAGTCCTTAAATAGGCGTTTTTAAGTCCTGTAAATCCCAAACTGCTTAATCTAAAAACATCAACTTAGAAAAGATGGATAAAATATAAGTCTCAACAGGGTGTTAAATTGTTACGTTCGTTTCATTCTTTGGAGACGAGTCGAAAGACGGGGTAGAAGGGACTGACTTGTGTTGTTTTTAAGATGCCCAGTAGTGCCAACGTTGCGTTGCTGGATAAATTGGTTGGTGAACTGTCATGCACCTTCCTTATTGCTTAGGCTCGTACATATTACATTTTAAAAGAAAATTAATAAAATGACATTACAAATTAAAAATAAATTAAACTACGATTTAACTAAATCTTATTTCAGTAGTCCTATTATTATTATTATTATTATTATTATTATTAGCACCGCGTCTTACTACCCGTTCGAGTTATACGCACTTACGCTAATGTGTAATGGTAGGGTGATTGTGAGATGAAATGAAGGACCTACAGTTTAACATAGGATCCGAACCACCGTGGAGGCCTGGCATTCCTCACATTCACAAGTTGTGACTAATGCACTTTTTGTCAGAGGTGAAAGAAAGGTTTGACAATCAAATAAATCTGTGCCAGGACCGAGGATTGAACCCAGGACCCCCAACACAGAAGTCTGACACCTTACCCCTAGACCACCAGGTCGCTTCCTCTCCAACATGAATCCCAAAAATGGGCGAGGGAAGTGGGTAGTAGACAGAACGGACTTTCTTACCCAAGCAGAATATTATTTTAGAGGCTTTTGCTAGATTTAACAACGCCTACTTAAAATAAAAGTATTATTTTACCTAATTTTCACAAAAAGTATTGATATCCCACCAAAAACATTTATGTAAGAAAAGTGCCAAGTTGTACAGCACAAAAATCCAAATTATTCAGCCTCTGAACAGAGTGAGAACTTGAGTGCCAAGTTCAACTTGCAATGCAGATTACTCGTCACTTCTCTTCAGTCTTTCTAAGTACCGTACTCTAATAGCGTTATAAGTTTCTACGCACCTTCAGTTTTAGAAATAGAATCGAAATCACAATTTAACTTCTAGATATGATCTCATAAATTATTAAGTCTGAGCGAAATGGATCGAACCGTTTTGAACGTGATCGTAGGCACAGACAAAGACAGACAACTGGGGAGAGACAGAATTGTACGACCCACATTTTATAGATCCAGACACACATAAAACGTGCAGATTAATCAAAGTATCAAGGTAAAACATTTGAACCATGGCAATATTGTCTCTATATGAAAAGTAAAAAAAAAGTGATCACGAAACATGAAATGAAGTGGTTCGTTTTTATATTCACTTGACTTTGAAAAAGTTTTTTTTTGGCCTGTCACCTGTCTGTATGTCAGATTAAAATATCACATATTCTAATATATACGAAATTAAGCTTCATCTTTAAACACGTTGTTCGGAAACGGGTCCTCCTCGGCTTTAGATTAGCCATTTTGGACAGAAGCCCAATCACTATCAAGCCAAGGCCTCCAAGTTATGGGCGACCAATTTTACATTTTAATTTCTTATATTAGAATTCCCCTTTGAACCATATCGAGGGCTATGTGGACTAAAAGTCAAGCTCATCTATACTGGTTTGCCAGTGACTCAAACCCTAAACGTGTTCACCGAGGGTGTATTTCCATTAATTGTGTCCCACTCTCCCTTCACGAAAATTTGGATACTCTTCCTGAACGTTCTAGTTTCGTCATCCCTACCCCAATACCGATTTTAAATGCAGTCAGCTATAACAGATAGTAGGATGAAGTGCAAAAACCTACCAACTACATATTTGTCGTCTACGTCCACATCACCTCGATGTAATTTGAATTTGAAATGTACACCATGGGTAGAAGGAGGGTTACATAATAATGTACAAAATATCCCCCCACTCCCCTTGAAAGCCCATTAAACTCGTGTTTGCTTACGAGGTTCACAAAAAAATTCGTTGCACTTCGCCGGATAGAATAATGAGCTCGTAAATATGTCCTCCTGACTTTCAGCCAAAATCACATCCTGAGTGACACTAACTCTAGCTTTTGACATGTTCTAGGAAAGGTTAGGCCTAGTAAAAATACCATTAGTACCCTCTCATCCGAGTTTTCATGGTCTCAGCTCTAAAGCTCGATTCACACGTTCGCTGAAAACAAAGCTCAGAATCTACTCGAGTGAAGCAGAAACTCACTTGATCACGTGCATCATATGTATATTGGCCCAGGACGCTTTGTGATTCAAACTTAAAACAGATGACGATAAAAATATTGGATGGATGAAGATATTGGCAGACGGATGAATGCATCTAGTGGAGTAATTGTGTTTATGTTACCTATTCTAATTTTAAAGAAGGAAATCCAATAGGTCAACGTTAAATAAATGTCTTACGTTGGTTTGGGCATGTTGAGAGGATGAATATGGATCGAGCGAAGAAGCAAATATATGAAGGTAGAGTGTGTGGATCAAAAGAAAGGGGTAGTTCATCTAAGACTTGGCTAAATGTTGTAGACTAATACGTGAAAAAAGAGAAAGATCAAGAGCTTTAAGAATAAAAGAGCATGCATATCTCGGTGTATGGAAGTAGTTGAAGAGAAGTATAAAAGGATAGGGAAGTGTGGAGGAAGAAAGTGAAGATGGATTAAATACGAGGTTGTTGTTTATGAGCTAAGCTCGCAGTTTATGGCCTACCCCGGAAGGGAACGGGGTGATTAGGTAGGTATGTAGAAACATATTTTAAAATAATGCAATGACGGATATTTTCATAATATAGTGCATAACATAAGTATACAACATGTATAAGCGGGCATATATTAATTTTAAATTATTGTTTTCACTAAAGCTTACTACTCTTCCTGGCTATCCATATTTAGTTACACTGGCAGGATAGGAAGAATTTAGATAAAATGTACTTTATTTAACAAGAGGGACAAGGTATAAACCGTTCCAGAAAAATTATCCCTAATTCAACCAGTTGGAATCTGAATCTTGAACTATTCACTGGGAAACCAAACTAGATTGACGTTAATCTCACCTACTTGATTTAATTATTATAAATTGCTTCTGTAATTTTTATTACGAATGTGACTAAGATGTCTACAAAGAGAATCAACGAGCCCAGTTGGTATTTCGGAGGCTACGTTAGCAGCGCCACTCGCCCAAACACGAGACTGCTACAGCAAACTAAGACCGCAATCAATTTGACATTGTTAGAGAATCAATATATGATTAAAAAGTAACTTAACAGTTTTTATCATTTTAATCGGTTACATTTCTATTTGAATTAGGCACCTTGCCACAATACTTATAATAACTTTAAAAATAAACATAAAGATATAACCTCAACAAGCGTTGCGACCCCACCAGATACATGCCACGACCCCCAGGTTGGAAACCACTGCAATGTGTTAATGTTGATATATGAATGTGTGTCTGTGGGTGAATTTAGCGAGTTAGGGTGTGGATTTAGGGAGAAAGCTCATTGGTCCATGTCTGTATTCCATTCTTATTTCTATAGGAATCCACCAATCAACTAGTTTTCGTCCCCAGCTGAGAAGTTTCCTAAGTCAACTTTCTCACCTGTCCAAATCAGAGGGGTTTGTGGCAGAACAATATTTATAAAACTCTAATTAATAAAATAACACATAAGGATAGTTTAGTTAAGCTCTTTTGGCAAATATTACATAGATAAAAACGTATAAAACTTCTAAGATACTACACATCTTTACATACATTATTATTTTATCGGTCTTGATTCTTTACAACATACTTGAATTTAATTCGCTTGTCATATTTTAAATTATATAGTATTAGTGACACTTTGATAAGCCTTGAAAATATTTTCTTCATAAAGATCTCAACCCTTTTTTTTGGATGATATTAATAAACCTGTTATAATGGCGTTAATATAGTCACCCAATAACGCTAATTACGTATGCATATTTTAAAAATATCTTAGAGAGTCCAATTGTAATAAGTTTTTAAATGAAATGTATATAGTGTATATTTACTATATATTTGGTAGAAAAATGTATACATAGGACGAATAAAAGAGTTATATAGCTTCTGTGTTTTAATTTAGTTAATTCTTTTTAACTCGTTGGTAGCCCTTGGGTTTTATGTAGATAAGTAATATATATAAAAAAGCATGATGTATAAGTCAATATATACAAACATAATTCATTATGTGGCTAACTAAGCAAACATATTATAAACTTTAATTGAACTAATTTTCACAATAGCCAGTCAAACCACAAATCATGATAAGCTTACCGAACATGTATCGTCGAACGTTTCGACTAAATTTTTCAGTGACCCGTGTCTTACTACCGGCCCGGGATATCCGCCTTTAACTACACTAATACCCGCTTTGGTCGCCGTATGGTCTGCTCTTGTGTTGGACCAGACTGCCGAACACGGGGAGATTGGGGTTCGATCCCATTTGGGTGCACTGAGGGTGATTTTCCTGAATTATTTTCCACTATCTTTCCATGCAAATGCTAGTACATTTCCTCTCAGATAAACCTTCCAAGTCACTAAGCCATTAGTATAATTATTACACAGGCACATAGCCCGAACTGTTAGTAAGATAAGGTTCTAAGAAATGCACTATTAGGGTAGGGATGAGGAAGGTAGAGTTAAAAGAAAATGTACACGTATTTGCTTTGAGGACTAGTAGGACATCATTTAAAAAAAATCAACTTCATCACACCTGGCTGGGATTCAAACTCCGACTACCCTGTTACTGACAAACCACGGTATATACCAATGTGGGTCACACGTCTAACTGCTTTAACAAAAAGAATTGGGATTATAAAGGTAGAATTAAAGTGAAATGTATCCGAATTTTTGTGGATGGAGATTGGTAAGCCCTTTATCAAAAGGCCAGGAGTTCACCCGGCGGGGATAAAATCTTGAACGGCCTTTACCAACAGCAAACCAGATTAGATAAGACTAAATCCTCTATCCATCTGTCCCATCTATGAGGTTAATTCAATTCCTCACAACCTTCTTCAGTGACCGCTTGGTCCAATGCGTCACTCTGGTCATGGACTGGGCTACCGATTATAGGGAGATCAGTGGGCCTATCCCCGAGATGTTTCGAGTTGATTCCATTGCGAGATTGGTCGTTCACGTGACACAATCTCGAAACTTTTTCTATTTAGCTATTCTTGAAAAAAATTTCGTTACGGATTGAGATTTTTTCATTCGGATAGATCTCACTGCGGTTTTACCTCTCGGAATCGTCAATATCGCAACAGATAGTTCGAAAATATTTGTTGTTGGACAAAATGTAAAATGGCGTAAACATAGCCTTACTATTTGATAATAAGAGAACTTGAAGAATTTGAAAATGAATTTAATAGAATGCCACGTATATTTCGTGAACGCGAAGACGCTTTTGAGCTGAGTGATAAGAAATTTATTAATTTGTTCAGGCTTAATAAACGGTTTTATTCAAATAGAAAGGCATTCCATCCATATGCTGTATGTTATTTAATTTTGGCTTTTTATGTACCTATTAAAGTTATTAAGATATATCATACATGATGTAATAAGTTATACTAGTAATAGCTTTTTATTTAATCATTTAGCGAAACAAAGAAACATACATAAAGTGTAATCTGCTTTTGCTCTTTGCTTATTCTCTTCCAATCCAATTTTATTTAGACTTTATCGAGCTAACCTTAACCAACAAAAAATAAAACCGAGATAAAACGAAGATGTCGAACAGTCGAAGACAACATTTTTGTTATTCTATTGTTTAAATGGCTGAAGGGTGCGTTCACACAGCTATAAAGTAAATCTCAAATCACAATTTTTGACACCGGAAGTTCGGAATTTTTCGCTTAATACGAAATTAGAAGACTCAACACGAATTGCGAGATTATTAACTCAGGAATGGCTACTTTACGGATATTAAATTACGAGTTCGAGTTGAACATGGCGAGATTCACCGTAGTAAGATAAACTCGCAACATCTCCGGGATAGGCCCACAGGGCTTGAACCTTGATTGCGTGTACTGAGGGTGATTTTTACAAAATGGTTTGCCTTTCTTCCTTCACGAGAATGCGAGCACACATCCTATAAATTCCAGATTTCCTCATACCTAATTTATTAGCATAATTAATAGGTATAATCTGAACATGTAGTAAGACTTAGAGCTATATACACTAGCATTTAATGATCGTCTTTTTAAATAAAGAGAAAAAGTTGTCATCAAATTCCAGGACATCTTTGTCAGATATTCAATAACTTTTGTGATTACTAAATGAAGATAATTAAACGCTTATGTCTTTACTGGATGAATATTTATACACTTTTTCCCAGCCTGGAAAAATGTTTGCCTTAAAAACTTCAAAAACATTTCCCGTAACTCACTAGCCCTATCATTCCACTTTAATTCATTTACAAAGAATATTAAATTATCGTTAAATCTTTTAAACCCTATTAATTTTTTAAATAATCATCCACGTTAAAAAAAATTAATTTGCACATTAAAAGCCATTAACTAACTTAACAAATTATATTTCATAACAACACAGTTGTGTTAATAATTCCCAAATATTGGTTATAGTTTTAAGATAACAAGTAAGCAATTTAAGTTTTATTTATGTAGGGGATATATAGTACAATAAAATTTCCGAAATCAAATAGAATAATGAATACTTGTACTCACCAATATGTAGAACACTAGGAAGTCCTGTACTCTCCTTCAAAAGGACGAAGCCAGGAATTAGTATCATCAGGAAACTCGACCATGAAATAGTTAATACTTCCATGCCTCGGTTTTTATAATTCAATATGCCAAGTATTTCTAAATAAATACAATGCATCTTATTTTGCTTATTTAAAACACAATAAAACGCAAATAAGCATCGATCAGCTATTTATTTCTAATCATATCTAATAAGTCTGAATAAATAATATACTTTAAAAGTATTTTTCAGCTAAATAAACAAAAATCTTTTATGATATATTTTTTTAAATTAGTTGCTCCGTCCATTCATCTAAACTTATAGTTATCTGCAGCGGTTAATGTTTAATTCAAGATGTGAGCTAGAAAGTCAATGCTTATAGCACACGTGTTGTTCTGTAATCAGTCCAAAACTCAGGGCGGTCCAGCCGTGGTACGTCTATCACAGCTTGTGAACCAAGCAATGACTCCAAACTCTAGTCCGAGACTTAACTAACTAAAGTAATGTTGACATGAGGGCGACGGAACGCGCTCCTATGGAGAAGAAATACAACTACACCCACATGGAAGGCAGACGGCCAAAATAACTCCACAACCTACAGACGGAACCAGCTTGTCAAAATCAGGCAATAGTTTAAAAAAAAAAAAGTTACAGACAAATATTTCAAGAAGTAAATGAATCGGGTTCTTTTCTTAGTTGTGGTTCTCTTCCCTCTACGGGGAAATACAATGGTGTGTTCTCCGGTTGAAGAAGCCCGGGTTCCCGATACGGAGAGCGGATCAAAGCTGAGTGACGGTGAAGACGGAGTGAAACTGTGCCTCGTATAAAGCTGGCTGGCTTCATAGTTAAAAATAGCTTTAATTTTTTTTTTACTTGAATGTGGGAATTTGAATTATAACAGGCAAGTAGATCAAACAAAAAATAATTGTGATTCTCACCTGAAAATCGTGAACGTTTGACAAAACCAATTCGGAATATTGGAAACGTAGAGAAAAATACTTTTTTTGGCTAACCAATCGGGAGTAAGGATTTTCCTGTAAGACTATAGTTTTCTAGCAATAGAATATAAACCATCATAACAAAATTTTCGTATATCTATAATGGGATAAAATGGAGTACGATTGCTGGGAAGTAGAAGATATTGGATCAAATAGGTAAACAATCGAGTTAAATAGTCAACTTTTTAACTTAGTCAGTCTACAACCCACCTCGGTGGACGAATGGTCCTAGGCGTCACTCCCGCAATAGAATGAACTGCTGATGACGGGGAGACCATCAAAATAGTTTACGTGAATTTCTAAGTTAAACTTTAGAAATTGTGTAGCCAGCTTAAGGTCCGCTACATAATCTTGGCGGGTTGCCTGAATATTGGGCAAACGAACTTTTAAACAACTCCATCACTCGTCGAATTTTCTACGAGATTACATCATAGTCTGGGAAAAGAAACATTCCTATTTGGACCAAACCAATAGTTAAAAAGTTATAATGTATACAACTTACTAAATTAAATGCGTAAACAAGTCGTGTAGGTTTATAAAATCGGCACAAAAACAATAACCCCTCAATCTAAGAGGTGTGGTAAGGAATTTATTAGAATAATGTATTCACACCAGCGAGGTAGAAGGAAAATAATCCTTGTTTATTATAAATAATTTATAGCCTCATCGAACCTGTCAGAATTTCGAACCTTGACCTCCGTGTCACTGGTAGTCCATTATATTTAGAAACTATCCCCTTGGACTGTATTTCCATCGGTTTTAATTTAAATGTTTAAATCAATCTTTAAAGTAACGAACTCTTGATTAATCTTTTTAATGTTTGTTTTGTGACTTGAAAACACTTTCCCGAATTAGTAGATGCTATTATCAAATTCACAGTGTTATTAATATGTAATGTAATTGTAACCCTCTTCAATGGCTGCATGGCCTATTGCACTATACTCGTAGTAGACTAGACCGCCAATGACGGGTAGATAAAGGTTCGAGTCTCGGTCGGGTGTACCACGATATGGAATGTTGGAGTACTTTTGTGAGTGTGGCAATGAACTTTCGAATTCCTGGTGTCATGGATAACAAACTAGCTATAATAGCACTCAGATTGAAGACTAATACATTTTTAAAATAAACCATTTATTACTTTCTCGCTATCTTGCAGGTAGAGAACGTATTAAAGTTTTGTGATCGTAAAAAGAAATTGAGCTCGAGATTTTGGTGAATCTCGACGATTCATGACCCCCCGAATCCGAAAAAGTGGTCTTTGAATTTCCGTCTGTCTGTCTGTCTGTACCTCCGACTAGACTATTTAACCTAACGGACTAAAAATTGTTTTCTACGGTTTTAATAGGGTTGCCACGAGGGGTTTTTGGAATTTTACATCTAACCCTAAAATTAAGTGTAGTTTACTAAAGGGCAAAAAAGAAAAAGTATATTTTCTCAAAATTGACTTTAACGGTTTTGTTTTAATTTAATAACATTTATAGATATTCCAAACAAAATGGATACTCTCAATATTTTGGCAAAATGACTTTAAGGGCTTCGGTCTGATGCGTTAATTATCATTTTTTATTATATCTCCGAAACATTTGAGATATGAAATTATTTATCATTGCAAATATGTAATCATATTTATAGTAAAACTACTTTATTCGAAACATATATTTATAAAACAAAACAATCTTCAAGCTATATGCAAATATATATATATTTTTTAACTTTTCAAAAACTAAAGGTAAAGTATTGCGATCGTAAAAAAATATAACCTAAAATGTTTATGGATGTTGACGTCTCATGACCCCCCGAACCCTAAAAAGAGGTTTTTGCAATGCCGTCTGTCTGTGCGTCTTGCTGTCAGTCTGTACCTCGGGCTAGAGCCTAACTGTTTTACCAATTGGTGTAAAACTTGGTACCAAGGGTTTTAATAGGGTAACCCTGAGGAATTTTTGGAATTGGATATACAACACTAAAATCAAGGGTGGTTTAGTTAAGGGCGGAAAGAGAAAAAATTGAGTTTATCAAAATCGGCTTTAAAGATTTTGATTAAATTTCATTTCTAAGCTTTGATCAATATTACAAACCCGATGGCTACTTTCAACTTTTCGTCAAAATTACTTTAAGGGTTCCGGTTTGATGCGTGAATTCTAATTTTTAATTTTATTTCCGCAAGTTTTTGAGATATGAAAGTACTTATCATCGCATACATGTAGATTTATTTATAATAAACATATTTTACTTGAAAGATTATTTCTAGAAAACTATTGGTTATATAGAAATAATCTTTTGATATATATATATATATATATATATATATAT
>CABEEJ010003927.1:16735-33153 GCA_901482245.1 Timema douglasi
ATATATATATATATATATATATATATATATCAAAAGATATATATATATATCTTCCAATATATATATATATATATATATATATATATATTGGAAAAGTATTACGACCAGTTAAAAATATTTAACCCGTGATATTGATACATGTCGACGTTTCATGACACCTTCTGTCTGTGTGACTGTCCAAACCTAAAATTAATGGCAGTTTACTAAAGAGTGAAAAGAGAAAAACTAGTTTTCTCAAAATCGGCTATAAGGATTTTGATTAAAATTCGTATATAGGCGTTGATTAAGATGATAAAACGATGGCTTTTTTCATTTTCCCATGAAAATGACTTTTATGATTCCTTATGGACGCAAAAATTTCTATATTTCTGCAGCTATTTGAGAGGAAATGTTTGTACAGCACATTGGAGAATCCAGGAATTTCGTGAGCGGGTGAGGGGGGGGGGGGACTTAGATGTTCCCATCGGGATTGGGTCGAGGGGGATAGAGGGGAGACACCTCAGGATAATCTCGACATATAAATAATGTTTATTTATTATTTTATTTATTTAGCACCGCGTCCTACTACCCGTTCGGGTTATACGCTTAAGTACTAATTACGTTATTGGATTAGGAATTGGGAAGGTTGAATCTAGAGGAAGTGAACCCCCATTTGCGTGGAGGGAGAGTGGAAAACCATTTTGGAAAAATACCCCAGTTCACCCGACAGATATTCAAACCTCGATCTCCCCGTCCTCGGCAGTCGAGATCAACACGACAGCACGTTAGTTAACTACGCCACCGAGGCGGGTTGGAAATAATTAAAATTTGAGCGTAAATCTATAAGTAATTTTTCGGTATATCGCTAAATTTGAGAATAATCCTCTAGTGAAGGGTATAACTCAAAACTTGCGATTAGTATTAAAATTTATTATAAGCAAATAATAAAAATATCACCAAATAGTGACTATTAAGAGAAAAATAAGTTTAAACATTATAACAATTATAAAAAAATAGTTTTTTAGCTATCAAATCAGTTAGACAAAATATATGGAATTATTCAGATTTAAAACAATTGAACTTTAACTCCACTCTATAATATAGCTAGTTATTTCTCATTCTAAGTCGAAATTTTACCTCTAAGCCAAACTGACACGTTATGTTTGTGGTATTATACAAAGATTTGATTTAAATAACGTTATTTAAAAAATATTATTTGAAAGATCTTTATTTATTATTAATAATTGAAATATTAACAACAAAAAAATGATAAAATAAATTTAAACCTTAACAAGGTTTGTGCAACAAGGTGAGAGGCGCGCAGCTTAAATTTGGGTAATTTCATTGATGCCTATTTTCACCACTTTAATACTAAAATGTGGTTGTCTTAAATCTTAATATTACCAATAACAATTTAAAAAATTAAATCTGGTTAGTGAGATTAGTATTACACAACAATAAATCTAGTAGTGACTTTAACATTAATTTTATTGGTTTAATTTCTTGAAGGGGTGAGCGCCCCCTCATACTTCCGTTCTGGATCCGCCCCTGGTACAGCAATTATCTCTCTCATTTTAGACTCAATAGTTACCTATTTTATTGGTCAAAATTTATAAAAGAGAAATTTAGTTGCAATGCGATAACCATAAGATATGCATACCCTAATAAAATGCCAACATTTTTAACCAGAAATCAAAATTTTAATACAAAGTGTTGACCCTCGGGGACCCGATATCAATATATTTTATTGGTCCAAATATACAAATAAAAATGTTAATATTTTTAAATAGAACTATAAAATTTTATACCGCGAGTCAAAAAATCTTTTACGTAAATGTAGCACAATTTGTACTCAGGTTTGCTAGTGTATATTATGTCACGAATCTTGAGTAAATATCTCAGTTTTTAAACAATAGAGCGAGAAAGTCCGTGCGGAGTTCGGTACCATTTATTTTCTATCTAACTTTCAGATATAATATTAATACCTAATACCACTCACTTTATATTTAAGCATAACTTTTTGTTAAATATTCTGCAGTTAATTTGATTTAATGATGTAAATATTTTAGCTCATTTAAAGTAAATTAAATATACCAGAAATTAAAAAAAAAAAAAATTAGAATGAACGAAGAAAAATGTACTGGTTTCTTGAAGAGTCACAAATACACTATAAATAAATAACAGTAGTATACATGTCTTAAATAAGCTAAGACATTATTAATAGAACAATATTGTGTATTAATAAGTAGATGTAATAGTTATTCAAGGCTTTGTATTTTGATAAATCTTTAGACTTGCGTCGATTTCATTAGTTTTAGACTACACTTATTCAATCGAACATTTACTTTATACCTGCAGTTTTGTGAAAGTATAACTACAGTTTATGTATTTCTCAAAATGTATATGTAGATATATACTTATTTTTATAAATATATATGTTATTTAACATTTTATTTTATCTTTCAAACAAGAAAATCAAATTAAAGAACAAGATAACAATAAAAAAATTCAACTAATATTTATTCAACCTCTGCATTATTCTATTCAAAATATGCATTTTAAATGAGAATATAATTTAAAATATTTTCATATGTTAAAATTTACCCAAATATTAATTAAGATATATTATGTTTTTTTAAACTAAGAGTTAAGTACTCTACCAGTAAGGACTAGATTGATGGCTATTATTACTTTTTGACATAAAAATGATAATTCATTTAACTTTTAATTTTACGTTTAGGCAAGGAAATTATGAGCCATCTAAAAATATTAAAAACTTAAAAGTTCGCCATGTTAGTAAATGTTTAATCATACAATATCCTTATTTTATTTAAGATTTAAACTTAAAAGGGGAATAGAGACAGAAATATAGAGTAAGAAGAGTAAACAATTTTTATGATTTCTGATATTATTATTTTACAACCAATATTATTATGTACTGCCCTCTTTAATGTCATACAATACTTAGAGAATTAAAACATAATTGAATAATATAATATAAACATATTACTAAATAAATCATATTTGAATATTAATATACTATTTTATAAAACATTCTTAATTAATATAGTTGTTAAGGAAAGTGACTACAACATTTAGAAATTATGAGGTTTAAGCTTGATATTTTACAATTTAATACTCACTTCCTTACTCTATAGCACTAGGAACTTGAAATTTCACTGGCAAACATACTAAATTACGCCTTCTTTCCCTATCATCTAGTCCATCTCAGTATACCCTATCCTTTTCAGTTCCCATCTGTGTCTAGGTCTCCTCAATGGCCTCTTCCCATTGGTTTATTCAGTCAATACTCTGAAAGCGGCTCTAGATTCTCCCATCATCACTACATGTCTCGCCCACCGAAATATACAAGATTATACTACCCCAATAATTTCTGATGATGAACACATATTTTATGACCCATCATTATGTAACCTCATCCACTCTCCACTATCATAATCCCCTTTTTTTTAATACTATATTTTCAGGCACCCTACATTTATTATCGTCATATAAATTAAGAAACCTTTTTTCACAACTCTAGAGCACAATCGATAGCTTTTTTTTTAAAAATATTACGAGCTTTACATTCCATAATAGCAGGCGAGATGCCAGCTTACTGGCCAAGTAATAGCATGCATTTCCCGACTGTCTTCTTTACCTAATTTCCACTTTAGTTTTCTTATTGCTAGTTAAATTGGTCTTAAATATTTAAACTTATTAACCCTTCCAAATTATATCTTGTTTGCAGTGTTATCCGAACGGTCGTCCTCAATATTCACTTCCAAACATAGTTCCTTTCTAACCTCTAATAGCATTTATGCATTTCTTGCAACAGCTTCCTTACTATTAGGCCTACTTAACAAATCTAAATGATTTGCTTAACCTAATAGATGCACTGTACCGTTTAGTGTCGACCCTTACCTACTCTCTTTCATTACTTTAATAGCATACTCTAAGGTTAGATTAAAAATAAAGTGGGAAAATGAATCTCCTTGTTTAAACCCATTATGTATTTTGAAAGTATCTGATGAGATACATCAAGCACTTACCATGACTCATGTATCTGTCAAAAATACGTCAATTAGCTTGACAAGTATTTTTAGTATCCCAAAATTAGATAACATTTCATATGCCTATAGTTTATTTATTTTAATTGATTTATAGTATATTTTGTTTAAATATATGAATAATTATTAATATAATGTTTTGTTTTATTCCCAATATTACTCTAATATTTGCCATATGGTATGAATCTGGTCTTTTACAATTAAATAATTAATTCCTAGTTTTCCCAATATATAGACCTATATTAATAAAAAAAATTTTATTATTTATTTACTTATGTTATAGTGACTCTGGTGTGGCACAACATTAAATTGAAGAATATTAGGCTTTAACCTCTTATATATTTCCTAAATATTATTATTATTATTATTAAAATATATGAATATAATACTAACGAAACCATACTACACTTTTTAATATTCAAATGGGAACATTATCTATACTAGATAGGCCTTAAAGTATTTATTAGCTATTGAAAAATATTCACAACCAATATTACTAATGCAAATAATTGTTTTGTACCATGGTAACTTTATAGTGCAGATGCAGGCATTAAGGATTTTTATTCATGTAAATAACCGTTTGTTTTTAACTAAGGGGTGAACATGTTTCTTTAAATACTGCTTATCAAACACGATTTAGTTACAATTTTGACCTCTAAGGACTTGGGGTAAAGTGTTTGCCTCACGACCAGTGGCGGCTCGTAATTTAAATTATTGGGGGTGCTGCTCCAGAAAATGTTTATCCTTTGTTTTAAAATTGTGAAAAAGCAATAAAACATGTATAAAAATAAAAAAAATCAGGAACTTTTTAAAATCTTAACAAAAAACAAACAAATATTTCTTATTTACTTTAATTTAAATTGTTATGGTTCAAGCTTGCTCTATTAATTTAAAAATTAAATCCATTCTTCTTGTTTTAATTTGCGCAAAAAGTTCAATAATTTTCTCCTTGACCTCCGGATGACAATTGAGGAAATTTTTCCCCATCGAAAGTACTGCAAGCACATTTAGTCTTTCTGTTAAATAAAAGAACCAAAAAAAAGAATCAATTAGAATAGCTGGAAGCAGAATAATAATCTAATTTTACACTCTTCTACACTTTATCACATTCAAGAATATGGTACATGGTTTTTGAACACAACACACGCCGAGTAAAAAAAAAACCAAACACTTCCTTCCACCATCACGCCAGAGCTGGCACTGCGAGAGCAACAGTGCTCTCTACCTGGTAGTCCCACCTTCCTCCCCACCTCCCTTCTATGTGCGCATGCGTACAAAAGTCAAACACCACGTCGCTGGCACTGTGAAGCGCACAGTTCCATACACATATTTTTGTATATTTTTCATAAACTGGGGGATGGCTACTGAAGTACTGACATTAAGCTTAAGGAATATATATTGTACTACAAAAAAAATAATTAAATAAAAAATGACTCATTATATTAAATGTTATCGATAATGTCAAGTGGAAATAGGGGGTTCTGCAGTTCCACAGTACCTATACACGAGCCGCCACTGCTCACGACACTATGTTTGTGGGTTCAAACCCAGCAGGGTTCTATAGATTTTTCTAGAGCAATTCAATTCCGTAGTACAGCTTCCTTCGGAGGGGAAGAAAAGCCTTTGGTTACATACCGATTATGGTGTGTAAAAGAACCCTTGAAGATATGTAACAATAACTTTTCTGGAAAAATTGGTAGGCTCTTTTTAGCTCTCATTTTAGAAATTCTTGTTTGCTGATATAATCAGTAGGTTCAAAAAGTGCACGTAAAATACCTCAAATGAATAAAAACAATTATAAAGGTAGCGATTTATAAGAAAGACCTATTATATAATCCTATTTCTACCACCTATCATTCAATAAAATATATAGGCACACTCTTAAGTTATGATCATATTCTGAATAGCTCTTATTACATAATACAAACATGAACACATAAATGAGCTGAATGCTATTGGAAAATAATTGACAAAATTTACTCTTCCTTCCCATGATGACAAAGGATTAGTTTTCAAGTTGATTCTCTGCTTCATTTGATTCGAAAGAATCTTGGCTGGACTCACTGTGAGACCCATCATGACTCAAGTTGACAGGCTTTGTTTGGTTGGAGAAATTCAGGGCGAATTTCAACTCGGCCACTATTGCCTTCCATGGGGTCACCTGCAAGTATTTAATGAACCATATTTAATTAGTTAGCAAGGAAAATAATAAGAATAATATCTTGATTTAATTAGTTTTATGCTATGTAGCTTATAAGTAAGGATTATATATTTATGCCCTAAAAACATTATATATGCTCTTAATCAGATGAAAATCTGGAAAAAATACTAATAAATGCCTTAAACTGTTACATTATTATTATTATTAGCACCGCGTCTTACTACCCGTTCGGGTTATACGCACTTACGCTAATGTGTAATGGTAGGGTGATTGTGAGATGAAATGGAGGACCTACAGTTTAACGTGGGATCCGAACCACGGTGGAGGACTGGCATTCCCCACATTCACAAGATGTCTTGTCAGAGGTGAAGGAAGGGTTTGGTAATCAGATAAATATGTGCCGGGACCGAGGATTGAACCCCGGCCGCCAGCACAGAAGTCTGAGACCTTACCCCTAGACCACCAGGTCACCGACTTAAACTGTTACAACGTGCTCTAAAATTATAATTGTGACTTTTTCAAATGCCTGACACACTTCATTTACTCAAGTTGCCAGAAAATCCTGGATAAATATTTTAAATATTATCAACTTTGTTAAAATAATATATTGACTTTAAAAATACTATTTATTTATGCAGTTATAAAATATACTACAGTAGTTATTATTATTAATATTATTACTATTTTGTAAACTAAATGATTAATTTTTAGTAATAACTACCAGGTATATTAAAAACATTCTTCAAAATAAGCAATATTCTACAAATACTTTAAATATGTTTTAATACCAAAATTAAGCTTTAAATATGCAATTACAAGCTAAACAAAACGTAATTTGTAAAATAGAGGTTTCTTAAAATACGTTTATTCTCTGTTAATCAATAACATAAAGTTTATGATAAGAATATGACAAGTCTTTAACATCTTAAAGATCGAAAGAAAAATGTTTCCATTCTATCGAAACACATTTCCCAGAGGAGAGTGGTTTTAGTGAATTTGATAGTTCAGAAACCAGTATCATTGGGCATGCCAGCAATGGTGTCAGTCTCGCATATTATGATTATCTGGCAAGGTCATGTTGCGAGTCCCAGCCACGTTTCTTGAATCTCTCCCCATAGTTGTAATTCCCGTCCAGAAGACCTAGGAAGCTGAAATGTTTCAGTCAGGTAACCCCTAACTCAAAAGGGTTCAAGCATATGTATGTGGTGGCCAAAAAATTACCATGGGGTGGGGGCTATTTTTTTTTCTTTCAAAAAAACAAAGTTGAAAAAATATTAAGAACCAGGTGACGTAAGACACTCTGAAATTTTCAAGGAATTCTTGGTGACTGAAAATGCACATTGGAGCCCCCGAAAAACAAAAAAAAAGTATACACAAAAAATGTTGACCATAGTGAATATTAAATCGAGGAACAGTTTCACACTTTCATTCATCATTTTTCTTTAGTTTTATCAATTTCCTTTACTATAAAATTATTTAGCCATTGGGCCAAATCATTTTAAAACACTTTCATTGGAGTAAGTATTTGATACACTATAGTTTCTTTAATTGAAATGCCCATCCCAGATTTTGAAGGTCACTAAAAATAATACCCATTTTCAATCATGGTCTAACAATGGGACATATTACACGACCAGAAATGGGGTCAGTTTTTAAACGGGTACTATGCAAGTAAATCTATATAAAAAATGCTCTAAAATAATTACACTAATCAATGATACAACATTGGGTAGTTATATATCCCCCCAAATAATTTTAATGTTATATTTTTACTTTATCTCGACACCTCGGTGAGAAAGTATTGTGATCGTCAAAAAAATCTAATTCAAAACTTTGATAAATGTCGACGTTTCATGACCCCCTGAAACAATAAAAAGTTGTTTTTGCCTTGTTGTCTGTGTGTCTGTCCATCTGTCTGTCTGTACCTCGGGCTAGAGTCGAAACTATTCTACCGATTGGGCTAAAACTTGGTATCTGGGGTTTTCATAGGGTTCTCCTGAGGGATTTTTGGAATTAGCCATTTAACTCTAAAATTAAGGGTAGTTTACTGAAGGTAAAAAAGAGAGAAATAGATTTTCTCTAAATAAGTTCTAACGATTTTGATTAAATTTGACATCTAAACACTGTTTATCCCCATAAACAAGATGGATACTCTTTTTTTCTTGTGAAAATGGCTTTGAAGGTACCTTACATGGAGGAAATTTGCCAAGTATATATTTTCTTAATTTCTCGGATAATATTTGAGATTCTAAATAAAACTTAGCATTGTAAAATTTTAGTCATATTAAATATACAAATATTTTATTTGAAATATATTTTTATAAACTAACAATTTTTTAGCTAAAAGCAAAATATATTTACTTTTTAAATCTGATCTTTAAAAATGAATTTGATACTTATGCTCTTTTGCTCTTTTCTGTAAAAGTGTTCCTAGGAATAATGCCATAGGGTAAGTAACAGTGTATATTATTTCATTTATTATCTCTGGTGTAGTGTTTATACAACAATGTAGAGACATATTATTTATTTTCACTAATCTTACGAATTTTAATATTTACTCTACTTTTCTATAATTTATTTTAGTACATATATTTATTTGCCTAACGAATAATAGCCTGATTTACTCGTTAAGCCATTACCTTTTCCTCAACAGCGATCTTCCTGCAGTTCCACAGCAGCTCGCAGCTGGCGACAAAGAAAGCCGTTCCGGTCCCGATTATGACAACCCAGAAGACGCCCGCAACATTGCTTATTCCTAACTCGTCGCTATTTTCAGCCTCTTTACTTTTTCCAGATTCCTGCAACCAAGGACAGGAAACTTTCTTAAGTAACTAGGCTTGTAACAACATTAATTCCTCTAAACAAATTTGAACCAAGATAATTTCAAATACATTCAGGCTACTTTCATACACTCCCATAAGGATTTGAACCAAGCTAAGAATAAAACTTCTCTATTCAAATTTGGACTAAACTTATCTCTAATTCTTTCATTTAAATTTGAACTAAAATGTTCTCAAACTCCTGCATGGCAATAATCGGATAAATAAGTTAATCAAAGACTAATTAATAACAATTTGGAGTTAAGTTAATCTCAAAACCTCTAACGTAATTAAATACAAGCCTACTAAACTTCCTAGATTATTTTATAATAATATTTCTACTGAGCTTTGACGAATAGAAACACACAATTTACATGCATCTTTTCTATATCTCAAGTCCTAGTTCCATTCGGCCCTAAAATTGATTAATCTCTCTATAATTCTGTATCAAGCATGCAACCAAAATATCGACCCAGCGTGTCTTTAATTAGGGTGCTTGAACACTGCTACTCGTAAATTTAGTAAACAATACTCTTAGAACGTTCTTGAACGATGCTCACAATTCAAATTTCCTCTTATAATAAGTCACACGGTACAGTAGGCCAACTCGGGGCCGGATTTAGAACTGTGGAGGTCCTGGAGCCGTAAGAACTTGGAGGCCAATGGCCATAAAAAAAAATTGGAGGCTCCAACGTTAAACAAGTATTATTTTCCCGCAGGCTTTTCAATATTGTGAGCTTAGCTTTCCAGTGAACATTTTCGACCTCAATATGTTGATTTATCGTTACATTTTATAATCCCCCAGACCCCGAAAATGGGATTTAACATTTTTGTCTGTCTGTCTGTGTTTCTGTCCATCCCTGGCTACAAATATGAAACGGTTTGATGGATTTTTATCAAATTTCATATCCATTTGCTATGTGGTAATATCTTGATTTATTTTTATTTTGACCTTAGCACTTAATTCAAGGGTAGTTCACTGATTAATGGCTTTTTTTTAAATTCCAAACGTTTTTGAAAGTCCCTCCAACGAGTTGTTCAAAATGGATATCTAAGGAATGTTTGAACTTCCAAATAACACTGTTTACTTGGTTTTGGAATAAAAATTGGTTTAATTGTGTTTAACTGATAATGATTTTGAAAAATACGAAATATTTCGGTAAATAGATTTATTTACTTTATTTAAAAAATATATATGGGAAGTGTTTGACATTAAACACTAATATTGTATATTTGTTAAAAAAAATCGTTTGTTTAGTTCATTGATGACGAATTAATAACAAAAACCCTTTAAAATATTTTTTAAATGGCTCAAGTGATTTGGTTGAAAATGAGCTTAAAAGTCTTTTTACAATGCTCATGATTTTATATAGTTTGCTTTTATTCAAATAATTCATTTTATAATAGTTAATAGATGATTGATTTTTTTTAAATAGCTGTAACAACTTTGTTCAAAATTGGGATCTGGGTTCTATTTTACTATATAAACAATAATTTAATTGTATATGTCTAAAATAAGTTAATTTAATGGTAGTTTACTGATGACACATTTTTAGAAAATGACCTTGATTATTCGGTTCAAAACGGGTATCAGGGAAAATTGTATTACATCATAAATAATTTTATATTAATATGTATACATATTTTTATTTTACTCATAAATAAGTTTGTTGAGACAATTTGACATCAACCCCTCTCGCCCCTCTTAGAACCAGCTCGGGAAATACCGTTAGTATTCATGAAATTCAAATTTAGGGCAACAGTTTGTTATCCCCTCCTGCGGCTTCGGGGGTAACTGGTTGATGTCACGACGACGGTGACGTTCTGTTCCGACCCATGTGGGTAGGGTCAGGAAAAAGTTCGGTGGGATTGTTGCGGCAACGTGAATCACAGTGGGAGGTAGGATAGAGTCCCAGCAACGTGAGTCGTGGTGGGAGGTAGGATGGAGTCCCGGCAACGTGAGTCACGGTGAGAGGTAAGATAGAGTCTCGGCAACGTGAGTCGTGGTGGGAGGTACAGGATGACAGCAAAGGATAAAGAGTTCAGACAAAATGGCTCTTCACAAAACCCGACAAATTATTATCTCTTTCAAATGGCGTACCCGGTTTGGGTAGACACTCTCCGACTGGGCTCTAGGGATGGGTTTGAAAGCACAACCTGATACTTTGTCACTGCCCCTCTGAAGTCACATTCACAACCTGTTCCTGACAGACCAAAGGAGCTGTTACTTTTTGTAACTGGTCCATAGATCAAATACACGCTGTAACAGGTCCGGAGTAAACTTGTTCCTCGTCTCCCTGTTACAGGCAGTGATGTAACACGTCCAAAGTAACCTTGCTCCTCGTCTCTGGCATAGACAGCGCTGTAACAGGTCTGGCGCAACCTTGTTTCTTTATGTTCCGGAGATTTTTGGAGCAGTCCTACAGTAGAAAGGAAGTGGATGCTTTGTGATTGTCAGAGTCAGAGTGCTAAGATCAGGTCCAGCACAGCCTTACTTATCTATTATATAGACCTAGCTTAGAGTTGGTTTGGGGAGTCACTAATGAGTTTTGAGGGGGAAAGCTTTCGTAGTAAAAAAACATTATTTCCACAATACAAGCACAGTATGTAATATATTCTCACAATAAATTGCTACGTTGATGAGTGACATTGAAGGGACCAGATTAGTGATCAAATTATTTAAGGTAAGGGTCAGCAATTTACTGACTGACTGATTTTATATAGCCCACAAAATATTTAGAAAACAAACAATTTGTTCAAAAAATAGACTTAATAACTGATTACTAATTGGGAAACGTAAAATTGAACTTTATTTTGCTTTACTATTTTTCAAACTAGCCAAACATTTTTTAAAAACATTAAACCCACAATATCAAAAAAGGTTGCCAGCCTCTGGTCTTTGGCTTCACTCTTACACTAGAATGGACTGCCGATGAAAGGGAAATTGAGGTTCGATTCCGGTTAGGTGCACTGAGGGGGATTTTTTCTAAACGTTTTCAACTCTCATTCCAAACAAATGTGGGTGCACTTAATCTAGAATCAACCATATTCATCCCTAACTCATTGGCGTAATCGGCATAAATGCGTAAAACCCGGACGGGCAGTAGACGTGGTGCTAAAAAAAACTAGGCTGGGAGTAGGTAAGAATACTGCCACTGTGACAAAAAGGAACGGTTAAAAGGAACAGGTCCAGTGTTGGAGCAGTAACAGATTGCTCCCGCTCCACTAAAGGAGCGGTTTTTCCCATCCCTGATGGGCTCTAACCCGTACGGCTGTTGCCCGACTAAGAATATCCAAATTGACAAAAGTGCCAATCTAGGCCATCACTGTCGTGTATGATTAATTATTTACCCATGAAGTGGAACTGAGGAGATGAAGCTGTAAGAAAATTACAGAAGTATGAATTACACTGTGAGATAATAATGGTGGTTGAGAGTGATTGCGCTGTGTGTTTTTTTTCTTGCAAAAGCTTCTGTGGCGTCTTTTATTACATGATTAAAATTTATATGTATATCTTGTTCGATACCTTTTGTTAATAACTACTTAATTGTCTACTCCTTTAGAAAACTTCTACCGGTAGCCTGGCTCCAGCTCAGCCCTTGTAGCTACAGAAAGACAATCAAATTTCACAAAAAAAAATTATTTGCAACAAGCTTCAAACTTATAATCTTGTAACACTATTGTAAACCTTATTCTTATTATTTCTGTTTTTAATAAATTTATTTATTGTTGAACAAATTATTTTTCCATTTAAATTTCACCTTGTTTGTAACGTTATTAAATTAATCCAGTAAGGTTGTTTTGTCACACCATGGTTGTAAAGAGTTGGAGTGTGGTGTCTGCTTCTTCAGTGGTCGTGATGTTGATATTGTCAGGTAGTGTTTCGTTTTTAGTGTGTTTTTGAAACTCTCCCAGTCGCTTGTGGTTTTTGATTTTTTGAGTCCCTTTATTTCTATCATGGTGTTTGTTGTCATCTCACACAATATAGAGTTATGGTCCGAGTCAAGTTCCTTAAGAACAGAGAGCTCTTCTGCCGCCACCCCTATATTGTTTAGGATCACGTCTATTACGTCTGGTCTGTGTAGTGGGTTGGAGGGGTAAAATGTTGGTTCACCAGGCCCGACTATTGTGTAGCCCTTAATGTCTGCGTGATCGCTTAGTGTGCGTCCATCCCTGTTTGTTAGTCTGATATTCCAGTTTGTATGTTTATTGTTCAGGTCCCCTGCTAAAAATATTTTGTATAATTCCGTAAGTTCGTCTAGGTCTTGTTGTAGTATTTTTTTAGTCGGTGGTTTGTATATGGCCGCGAACAATATACTCCCGCTCTTTGTATGAACTTTGACTGCTGTTGATTCTATATTTTGTAAGGATTGAAAATTGTGTTGGTAGTGCGGAATATTCCTTTTTATGAATACTGCTGTTCCCCTCCCCTTCCATTGGGTCTATCGCTTCTGAAGATATCATAGTCGAAAGAGTTAAGTTTCTTGTTGTGGTTTAGATGGGTTTCGTTAATTAGTCTTATATCTATCCCATGAGTTTCGAAAAGTTCCTTTAGTTCCTTCACTTGCTTAAGTATCCCGTTAAAAATCCATATAAAAACACGTAATATGTCTTTAGTCCAGGTTTTGTCTTTTTTAATCATCGTGGATCAGAAAGAACTCAGTCACTCCCTCAATCATAATGACCATATTCTCTGTTGAGTCTGTTGCTTGCCTAAGTCTATTGAGGTAAGGTTTGAAATGTGTGATTATTTTCATGAAATTTAGTTCTTTGAGGAACTTAATAAAGTCTTTGATATCTGAACCTGTTGATGAGTTTCCTGATGTGTGGGGCCATGTGTATGTGGTCCCTGTACTGCTTGGGCGTAGGATCGGTGGATCCAAGCCGCCTCTGGCATAGGCTGTTGCCCTATTGGTGGGTTTGAAGCGGGTCTTTGCCGCATTGAAGGGTAGTTCTGTGTGTCGGTAAGTACAGATGTGGGTGGGGACGTGGGCCGGGTCATGATTCTGTTTTGATTGTTAGTCCTAGATCCCTGTGCGAGTTTCTTTTTCTAAGGTAGGTCTACGTAATTTGGGCATTTACTGTAATTTTCCCTGTGGCTTCCCATACAATTGACGCACCGTGCTGGTGTGGTGGTATCTATTTTCGGGCAGTCCTTGGTGATGTGCTGCTTTAAGCACTAGACGCACCTGGATTATTTTCACAATGGTTTTTTGTGTGTCCGTATCTTTGACACTTGTGACACTGAACAACTGTGTTGGGTGGTGGAATGTATGGTTCTACTTTTGACCTGATGTGGTTAGTGAATTTGAGATGGTAGCTGGTATTGGTGTCGGTGTTTTTGACTGAGGTCACTTGAACCGTGGGGAGAAGTGTCACTGTCAGTGTTGCTTTATCTGTAGTGCTTTTCCTAATGACATGTATTACGTCAGTCACGGGGAAACCTATTTCCTTTAATTCCTGTTCAAGGTCATCAGTAGCTATGTTGGGGAGAAGTCCCTTGATGACGACCTTAACCGGTTTGTCCTTGGGTAGTGTGAAAGTGTGAAATTCCTGTTTGAGTTCTCTGAGCAGGTGTTGTACCAGTTCGTAATTAGTTTTGCTATTTGTGTGAATCTTTAGCCCGTCTTTTATGTATATAATCCTGATGTCACTGTTGATGGATTTTGTCAGTTCTGTGATCTTTTTGTAATTGTGTGTCCCCAGCGACACTATTGGTGGGAATCGTTTGGTCTGTGTTGGGGTTGTCGTAGGGGTAGTAGTGTTTTGTGTTTCTTTAGTCTCGGATGCATTTTCCAGGGGTTTAAACCTGTTTGCGGCAGTGATGATTTTTTTTGCCTGAGAGTATTGCCTTAGGGAGGGATAAAACCTCCCTTTTCGGCCAGATTTGTCCCCAAGGGTAAATGTCCCTTGACCATCAATGTCGGTCTCCATGTCGGAGGCATCAGTAGAAGAGTAAATAGTATCCTAGTTTTGGAATTTTCCCGGATTAATAGTCTGGGTGTCCATTTCGTGGCCCTGAAAAGTACCAACCAGTGTGTAGTGTGGGTGGGCGTGGACGGTGTTGTATGATGTCCCGGATGACGGACTCCAGCTGTGAGGTATTGCTTCGCAGCTGGTTACGCTTTACGGCTTACTGTAGCTCGTTGGCACCGTTAAGTTTCCCGCTACAGCTCTCCACCGAAACGCCCGTCCTGAGTTTAGTTCAGGTGTGCGTGAGGGAAGGCTTCCCCGTAGGGTGTGAGCCGTTCGTCTGACAATTTTCTGGGGCTCTAGGCGAACAGCTGGAACGCGTAAGGGAGGCTGGATTGCACCTTGCACTCCCATCCTTGCACTTCCAGCCGTTCGGCTGTTGCCCGACTCAGAGCTACCAACTTGAGAGTTACGCCAAGCTTGGATGTCTGCGAAAGGGCTGATTTGTTGTTTGAGTACGGAGTCATTGTCATGACTCGTAACCTCATGAATGAACTTATATACCAGATGAAATGAAACAGATGAAACGAGCCTGCAGAATATTACAGGTGTGTGATTTTGTAGTCCAACTCAGGACTGTACTGACTTGACCGTAATGCCAAACCAGGCTGCCTGCGACAGGGCTATATTTGTGTTCGAGAATAGAGTCACTTTCGTGACTCCTGACCTCGTGAATGATTATTATTACCTTGTACATACAATAGTATCATTATTTACACTGTGAGGTGAAATTGGCGAAACTGAATTATTGCGCTGGGTCTCGGGATTTGGGGAGGATTTTCTTGACTGGGATGTGGGAAGGTGTGTATAAGGTATGATGATGAGATGTGGATTTTCTATGAGTCGATTTCCGGGAAGAGGATCGAAAGGTCTAACTTGACTGTGGGGAATAGGTTTGACGCGGTTGGTTACATATCCATTCCCCATCTGGGGCTGACAGTGGCGCCAGCGTTATTCTCTGGCTAGAAGGTTGACCTAGTCGGTTATCCCAGTGGAGTCCGGCGGTGGCAAGGGTATTAAAGAGTTGCTTGTTGGGGTGGGATTTTCTTTTCTTGGGATTAGGAGTGAGGTGGCTACATTTCCATTCACCATTTGGGGCCGCCCCCGGCGCCAGCGTTATTCTCTGGCTAGTAGACAACCTAGGCGGTTATCCCAGTGGCGTCCGGCCGTGACTAAGGAAGTGATGGTATGAAATGAGCGATTGGTGAAAGGTGATCAGGATATTTAAGTGTAGTGTTGTCTGCAGTCTGTCATTCAGGCATAGTTGATTGTCACACGTAGGTTAGTTATTAATTCTAACTATGCTAGACCTAATAATAGTATAAAATAATAATATTATTTTTTTTAATTAATTTTCTCTAGGTTTTGTGTTTTTAATTTTATTTTTAATTTTTTTATTTTATATTATTTTCTCTT